>JAOWBN010034159.1:0-10188 GCA_028565015.1 Pinguicula moranensis | reverse complement strand
ACAATCCATCCAGCAAGTCAATATAGGTCGAGTCCAATATTCATGTACCCCGTACACTCATATTTCATGTGATTAAATAGATACATTATATAAATGATCTATGAAACATGATCATGCATTAATCCACATGCTTGTCGATATAGTCATCTAATTGTTCCCTTGCTAATGACTAAGACCAGGGACTAATTTAGAGTCTTGATTAAATTATGGAGTTTCATAGTTTGAGTCCTCAACCCAAATGATCCATAATATATATACAAAACTCAAGGAACAAATTAATTTTTATCATTTAGTATACATGAAACTAACAAGAGCACAATGCTCTAGGTCACTAACTAATAATCTCCCTCTTGTAGAGCCAATTAGGTACCACGTACCAAGCCCCATAGGTTCATATACAAAAACACATCAGCCCGAAAGCCAATTCCTCATGCATCGTATACCCATAGCACCAACATGTCTCTCATGCTGTGCCAGAGAAAGTGGTTTGGTCAGTGGATCAGCTGTGTTGCTGTCCGTACCTACTTTACACATTTTGATGTCTTTGTTTTCAACAAACTCCCGAATAATGTGATACTTCCATTTGATGTGCATAGTGCTCTTGCTGGATCTGTAATCCTTCGCCTTTGCAATAGCTTCGGTGTTGTCACAATAAAGCTCCATCGCATCAGCAATGCTAGGAATAACATTAAGCTCATCAACGAACTCTCGTATCCATATTTTCCAATTTTGCCTGCCTCACAGGCAGATATATATTCTGTTTCAACAGTGGAATCAACCGTACAATCCTGTTTGGAACTCTTCCAATAGACGGCACCACCATTAAGCATATATATGTAACCTGTTTGAGATTTTGAGTAATCCCGGTCGGTTTGGAAGTTAGCATCACAGTACCCCGTACATATGAAATGCTCCTCACCACCATAGACCAAAATCAAATCCTTAGTCCTTCTCAACTACTTAAGGATTTTTTTCACCGCTGTTCAATGATCCTCCCCGGGATCCTGTTGTTTGTTATGCTCAAAGCATAAGATACATCAGGGCACATACATAACGTATCATACATAATTGACCCAACAGTTGATGCGTAGGGAATTATGCTCATCTTCTCTCTGCTCACGTATCCTAGGACACTGAGACGTATTGAGAGAGATACCATGTGATATAGGTAGGAAACCTCTATTGGAATCTTGCATGTTGAATTTCTCCAACACCTTCCCTATGTATGTACTCTGACTCAAACCTATGAGTCTCTTTGATCTATCTGGTTAGAACTGGATACCAAAATATAGGTAGCCTCGCCTAAGTCTTTCATTGAGAACACATTACTCAATGATGCCTTGACTTGTTCAAGAATAGGAATATCATTCCCAATCAAAAATATATCATCGACATATAACACCCAAAAAATTATTGAGCTTCCACTCAGTTTCTTGTATACACAAGGTTCTTTGGGGTTTCTAATGAATTCCATATTCTCGACCTCGTCATCGAACCTCACGTTCCAAGTCCGAGATGCTTGCTTTAGTCCATAAATGGACATATTAAGCTTACATACCTTTTCAACTCTTTTAGGATTAACAAAACCATCCGACTGTACCATGTACACATCCTCTTCGAGAACCCCGTTCAAGAATGCGATTTTGACATCCATCTGCCATATTTCATAATCATGAAATGCAGCCATAGCTAAAAGGATTCGAATAGACTGAAACTTAGCCACTGGTGCAAATGTCTTCTCATAATCGATCCCTTCGACCTGAGTAAACCCTTTTGCCACTAGACGAGCCTTGTATACAGTTATGTTGCCATCCATATCGGTATTCTTCTTAAAGACCCATTTGTTTTTGAAAGGTTTTACTACATCAGGCAAGTCAACCAGGTCCCGCCCATGGTTGTCTTCCATGGATTGCAATTAGGATTTCATGGCTTTAAGCCATTCCTCGGAATCTTCTCGTGACAATGCTTCATTATAAGTCATGGGATCGACATCACCAACAAGTAACATCTCATGTAGTCCTAAATATCTCTTAGGTTATCGAACTACTCTCCCTGACCTTCTAACAAGGGGTGCAGCTTATTCCAAATCCTTGCTTGGAATACGCTCGACTTCGGTATGACCCAAAGGTTCTGATAGTGGATCATCTCGAATTTCTTCAAGAGTGATCTTGCTCCCACTACTTTCTTTGGAGAGGAATTCTTTCTCCAAGAATACACCATGTTGGAAAACAAACACTTTGTTATCCGACCTCTGATAGAAGTAGTAAGCCTTGGTTTACCTCGGGTATCCTACGAAAAAGCATTTGTCAGAATTAGGATAAATCTTGTCAGGCATCAATCGCCTAACATACACTTAACAGCCCCGAATTTTGAGAAAAGACAAGTTAGGACCCTTCCCTTCCATACCTCGTACGAAGTCTTGTCTACTAATTTGGTAGGAACTCTATTTAAGGTGAACATAGCTGTTTCAAGGGCGTATCCCCAAAAGGATAAAGGTAATTCCACACGACTCATCATCGACCGTACGATATCCATCAAAGTGCAGTTTCTACGTTCGGACACACCATTTTGGGGGAACTATTCCATAGTTTTTAAGATGATCTCTAAACTCAAAACTTAGGTACTCACCACCATGATCCAATCGCAGCGTCTTAATCTTCTCCCAAGTTGATTTTTGACTTCATTTTGGAACTCCTTGAATTTCTCCAAGGATTCAGCCTTGTGCATCATCAAATACACATAGCCAAATCTACTGAAATCATCAGTAAATGTAATGTAGTACGAATACCCACCTCGTGTACTCGTGCTTAGAGGACCACACACGTCTGTATGCACTGATGCTAACAGTTCAGTGGCGTTATCGGCGACCTTGTTAAAATGTGCCTTGGTCATCTTTCCAAGTAAACAAGATTCGCACCTATCAATTGACTCCCACCCAAAAGAATTCAGAAGTCCACTCGTTTGGAGCTTCTTTATGCGATTCTCGTTAATATAACCTAAGCGACAATGCCATAAGAGGGTTGAGTTATCATCATTTGATTTGAGTCGTTTAGTATTCACATTATATGTGGGTGTTCCTTATTCAGTCACATATAAACCATTGAATAATGGAACACTAGCATAACACAAACCATTCCAAAAAATGGTACAAACATGATGTTTCGGCTAGCACACGGAACGCAATATACATTCAAAAGTTTCATTTTATGCCCACTAGGCAATAGCAATTCTAAGTCCCCAACTGCAATGGCTGAAACAAACACGCCATCACCGAACTTAAATTGAATTTGGCCATTGGCTAGCTTCCTATGTCTTCTTAGTGCCTACACATTTGAACAAATATGAGCACCCGCTCCTGAGTCCACGACCCAAGAGGTAGAAGATGAAGTAAAGTTTATTTCAACAATGTGAATACCTGAAGAAGATGACATTCCTAACGCCTTTTGTTCTTCAAGGAACTTCGGACACGAACGTTTTAAGTGACCTTTGCCATTGCAAAAGAAACACACAGTGTCCAGAGTAGGTAATAAAATCTTTTTAGGCTTAGGCGTACTCTTTCTACCAGTCGGAGCCTTGCCCTTTCCTTTTACCTTTTTCTGGTCCTTGAACTGTTCCTTTTTCTTTTTCCTAACCACCCTGCTATGCCCTAACACTGATAATACATCAGGTGCCCGCATGATGGAAGTCTCAACCGTGGAGAGCATCAAATGCAACTCATTCAACGGCTTCACAACTCCTGCCATATTATAATTCATTATAAATATTGAAAAGTGCGGTGGCAGGTAATGTACTATGAGATCAGTGCAGAGTTCTTTGTCGATGGCAGAACCCAACTTCCCAAGTTGCTCTATTAAACCCATGATTTTTTGAATGTGCGTACTGACGGAGGCCCCCTCAGCCATGCGACATTCTAAAAGTTCTTTAGCCACACGATATCTTTCACATCGCGTTTGCTCTTTAAACATATTCTTGAGCTCGCGAATCATATTGTATGCTTTCCAATCCTCAAAACATTTTTGAAGATCGGGAATCATGGATTCAAGCATGAGGCAACTAACCTCATTAGCTTCATCGACTTTCTTCTCGTACTGATCCATGTCAGCACGAGAAGTTGTAACAGTGGAGGTAAAGGAACATGTACATCGAGGACATGGTCCTTCTTTTGATGCTTTGGAACAATTTTGAGATTACGTTACTAATAAATGAAATTGGAACCATTGAGTTTGTTTTGTTCCATGACAGATACAGGGGGTATGTATTCAGAATCTTAGGTGTCATCATCTACAAAACATCAAACAAAATGCAAAGATTTAGTTCAGTTTCATATTGTGTGTTAAGTTCAAAAATAGTACTGAACCCTACTACATATATGATTGTGTCCCTCTATGCAGTAGGGCTGAGATCCACGTTTTACCAGGCCAAGCCAGCGTCGGCGTGAAACCTGGAATGGATTTATTTAGGTAAGCCATCTCGGTTAATCACATGCCCCGCATATGACTCTCGGTTTGTTAACTACACCTCGTGTATGTTAACACCTTGCACTAGGTCTCGAACATGGTCCGGTAGGCCTATTAGACAAACCTATCCTATGTGTCTCGCACGACCTCAACTCCGACAAGATACAAGGAGACACCTACTGAGTAGGATCACGTCAACCTTATTCAAGTAGTTTGAAGAGAATAGAATAGGAAGTGCATTACGTCCTAATTTGTTTCCTTAGGGACAATTTCTCGTTTTGAAAACAAGTTAATTCACATTAACATTCAAAAGCACGAAGAAAGCATTTAAATAAATAAATGCATAATGAAATAATCACATCTAATGCAATTATTTATGTTGAGTAGTATAACATCTTCAATCTTGAAGTGTCATCTACGTGGCCAGATCCACTCCACGAGCAGTTGGATGCCGCTTTGAGACTTCATCCCATGGCCTCGAACAAACATACTAACTACCCAGCAGAAGAGCCTCTAATATTTGGCATAAACAGGTTGCCAATAGAAAGTGATGGCATAACACGTTGCCATGAATCAATAAATGGCATAACATATCACCATGAATTAATAAAGGCTCAGCATGCCATATTACAAACATATATCATAATTAAATAATATGTCACACTACCCAACAGCCTGCAAAACCGAGTTAGCACAATCTCACACGTTATGCAACTTATCAACAATCAATTTCACAAATTGAACAATAAATTCAAATTGGCATCAAACAACGTGCCAACAATTAGAATTCACGCATTTCAATTTAATTGAATATCTAAACACGAAATTCAATATCAATTGAAACACATAAACCCCTAATTGCACTTTAAAAGCCCTATTTTCAAAACTACATCACATGAAATTTCAAATTGGGCATTTTCATATAGTCATGCAATTAACTTCTAATTAAATCAATAAATATCATGAATTCATTAATCAGATTATTAATCAATTCCCAATTGACTAATTAACATGTAAAATCCAAATTTCTTATTGGGATTTTCCCAAATTAATTAAAAATTGGGCATTTCCATAAATTAATGCAATTAATTATCAATTAAGCTTTGGGAGGTCATTGCATCCTGGCTGTCTTTGGAACCAGTGACTTCTGCCAATGGAGCCACAGTCATCCCCTCGCTGCTTATGCACATGGACTCGGCACCTCAGGGTGTAAATATGCCAGCTTGGAGCTCAGTTTGGTTGGCCACGGTGTGGTCTATCTGGAAGGAAAGGAATATATCCCACTTTACCTCTACAACACGTCACATTCCACTCTTACTTTACAACATTCAAAGGGACTCATGGTTGTGGGTACGGGCCAATAAACAGACTAAATTATTCCCCTATAGTATGGCTGATTGGCTATCACATCCTCTGACTTGTTTGCATTTCTCTTCTTAACTGATGCCTGATCTCTTCAAGATAGGTGGTGACACAGGCATGGCTGGGCAGCAAGTTATAAATGCTGTAGGCAGAGGTATAGACCTCTCCACCCATGCTAAGGGAAAGCCAAGTGTGTTATTTCCTTTAACCAATGTTCTAGTAAGTTGCAAAATGTACTACCTTTGCTCTTCCATGCGGTACAGTTTAGGTACCATTGCCAAGGGGAGCCTTGTCATGAAGATATAACTGGCCTATGATCTATTTCCTCTTGTGCTGTCTGATTATCTTTACACTTCAATGCGGTACAGGTTAGGTACCAGAGATAGGAGTTAACACCTATGATGCCATTACATCTTGGCCAGCTGGTATCTCAGGCAGCGGTCCACACTGGAGGTTGCTTAAGTAGTTACACTGGAGGTGCCATCGTGCTATGATAATACACTGCCTCTATGCAGCTTTTGCTGAAAAGAATATATCAAGCCAGCTGCTCTATCAGACTATCAGCCTAAAACAATTCTTGTAGTGGCTTCATGCTAGCAATCTTGGCAACAATCTCAAGCCTTCCATCCATGAGTCTGATCTGGAGGTTGCCCGAGTACATGCATGAAGTGCTGTATAACAGAGCTCTCCAGGCTGCCTACATTGTTAGTTCCTTCATGCTGTGAGTTTAAGGATGCATTACCTCATATGGCCATAACCAGGCTAGGGTTCAATTACATTCACTAGCCCTGATTTATGAAGAATTACATGGCCATGCTCCAGAAGTGGTAGTCCTTGAATACTATCAAGTTTGGTCACTTACAGCAAAGAAGCATTGTCGGTAATGGACACTTGCTACCACAGCCTTACATGGAAACAGAAGTGCTCCAACCGATGAGTTACATGTGCTTGTTTGGGTTGGGGCTTTGATTCAAATCTAATTGGATTACGACCCATCTTTCATTACAGGGATAGATCACTGGACCTAATCGATTTGTGTACCAATATCCTCAAAAACGGAAATTGATAAGTTGACAGTCATGACATTAGGTTTCGGTTAAGAGCGGATGACGGCGATGATCTAAACTTTGAGCTGCTTTGTGATCTACTATGACGCTAGGTGAGCCGTGTACCAGATCACCCTTAGCTATACCAGAAGGGGAGTATGAAGAGATGACTAGGATCTCTGATCAAGCCCAAATAGGGTCCATGGCTTAGACTGAGTTGGAGCAATGAGGATCTTTATCCTTGTTTTTATCCTTTCCTTGTATATATTGTAAATATTCTACTATCAATGAAATTTGGCTTTACAAACACCCACCCACACACTATCAATTAAGCTATCTCATGACTTTAATTGAATTAATAAATCACTAATTAATCCCAATTAAATCAAAATTAATCAAAAATTCCAAATTTCAAATTTAGGGCTTTTCAAATTAATGGACCAAACTTACAATTAATCACACCATATTGAAATTCTAACATCAAATTTCATAATTTAAAACCCAATTGAATGAAATCAATCAAGATCCGAAAACCCCTAAATCTAGGGTTCTTGATTTTTCAAATTTTGTCAATCCCAAAATCAATTAAGTATCTAATCATGTAATTCACACTTCTAATTACATAATTAAACCATCAATTGAACCAATTCAAATTGAAATCAAACATCTCGAATTAGGGTTCTTCGATCAATTCGGTTTTTTCGGATTTTATCACAAATTGAATCCAAAATCCATGAATTCAACCTCAATAACGTGCATTAAACACATAACTCAAGTTCTGATACCAATTGTAGGACCTAAGCTCGATTTCGAAAAATTCTGAACACTTTCAAATCCGGACCAAGCTTGAAATCGAGCTCCAAAAACGTGCTTAATCCATGTTCTACAGCAAGAGGAAGCCGAACTTACCTCGATTTGGCTGGAAATCCGAGATGCTCGTACTAATTTGAGCGGAGAACCGTGAATCATGGAGTTCCCTGAATCACGGAGTTCCCAACGAAGGAAACCTCAACTAGAAGCACTCCCCGACGAACAGAAGACGGTTGCTAGACCATGACGAGTCGTTTCCAGCGACCACGGCGGCAGAAATGAATTCACTGCGTCAAGTGAATCTTTCGATCGAGTTCTTCTTTCGGAAACGGAAGCGTGAAGTCTCTCGTATCAATCTCGACCGACTGAGAGTTTATCTTCTCATTTGGGCTCAAAGCCCATATGAGATTTTAAGTGATTGGGCTCGAATTTGATTCCAGCCCAATTGCAAAACAATTACTTGAGTTTAATCCCATTAAGCCCAATTACATTAAATTGCAATTTAATTGAGTTCAAGTCCCATTGAAACCCAAATAGCTCGCGTCCGTGAAATTCGCAAATTATGTCCCAAATAATTAATTATTAATTCTTTAGTTCGCCAGATAAAGTGACCCAGTAGGATTTATATCTAAATTGGTAATAAATTAAACTCATTAGTTTATAAATCATAAGCGACATATAGCAATGCATTATGATCAGATTTAATATAGATACATCGTGATCCTATAATCCCATTTAGTATTAATTCTTTCGTCACTTAATATCCAATAATGAATGTCAAGCGTAACAATGTATCATCCTTGACCATTAATTACTTTCTTGATATTTCAGTAAATAATTAAATTGTTAATATGTGACTATCTCATAATCACAAATGCGTGTTAACAATTATTACGGAATAAAGGAGCCCATGGATATTAATAATCTCATCCAAGATGGGATGAACAAAAGTATCATCTTGATATTCCATAACTTCCAACATGAATCGTGCATATTCGAAAAATTACCTTTATAACCCCTCGATCAAAAGCGGCGTTTGATACCCTCACGTAATACGCATTCATCACCCTGAATTATGAATATTTCAGATAATTAAATTAATACTATATGACTTTACTGTTGATACAAAACACAATCCACCCAGCAAGTCAATATAGGTCGAGTCCAATATTCATGTACCATACACTCATATTTCATGTGATTAAATGGATACCTCGTATCAATGATCTGTGAAACATGATCATGCATTAATCCACATGCTAGTCTATATAGTCATCTACTTGTTCCCTTGCTAATGGCTTTAAGACTAGGGACTAATTTAGAGTCTTGATTATTATGGAGTTTCACAATTTGAGTCCTCAACTCAAATGATCCATAATATATATACAAAATTGAAGGAACAAAATGATTTTCATCATTCAGTATACATGAAACTAATAAGAGCACAATGCTCTAGGTCACTAACTAACACTTTGGGCAAACAAAGTTGTAGGCCACGGAAGAGGTAACCACCTTGCACTACATAGTCCCAAGATTGCCCGAGCAAAGCCTCGGGAAATGCCTTGCCAAATGATAAATCGTTCTCGTACAGCTCCTTGAAGGAGTAAAAGTCAACAACTTTGAAATTCGAAAATCTCACTAATTAATGGAATAAAATAAATAATGGGGAAAATTAATACTCTTCATTTGCAGCTTCTATATGGGGCCGTGACCCTCCACACGTGCAGCATCTCATATGCTTGATTTGGACTCCATAAAATCGCGTGCAAGTTTCTAGTTTGAGAACAGTATGTTTTGAAACAAATAACCCACCGTCGGACCATTAGAATTTGATCTCCTTGGGTCAGAATATGACTTGATAAGTCCTCTGACACTGGATAACATTTCAGTTCTATTAGAAAATGTTTAGACCTTCGATCGCTAACGAAATCGAGACTATGCAGTACTGCAAATAGTAGATTGTGAATGAACAAGAAAACAGTATGTTCTGAAACTAATTCCTCACAATCGGTCCATTCAAATCTGATATAATTTGGTCAGAAAGATACTCGATGAGTTTTCTGACTCCAGTTAAGTTTTCAGACCGATTCGACCAAGTTTGTACCTTTGATTGTCATAAACCATGGAATTGCTCTCTACTATAATTACTCACAATTGGATCATCAAATTTTTTGCAAGTGACCTAGCACTGTTTGGGAGTCCGTACATTCACATCAACCTACTTGTAATTAAGGTTAAAAGACGCAAAAAAATATTTCAAATTTTCAACTACATTCATGATTTGCCTTTTCTTAGAATTCCAACTTTGAAGTCCACAAACACCAACTGTACAAAGGCTAGCCAAGGATTTTTTTAATTAATTCGGCTAGCTGCATTGCGAAGGCTGATTAGGCGGCAAGGAAAAGATTGTCCAGCAGTGCTAGCCTAGCGGCAGAGCCTCCAGAATCCTGGCTTGCCAAGAGGGCTGGGGTTCGAACCCGCTGAGGAGCATTTGCAGGACATCTGAGGGGATT
>JAOWBN010034148.1:0-10188 GCA_028565015.1 Pinguicula moranensis | reverse complement strand
ATAAAATAAAATTAAATGACATTTACGCATTTTATATGCTAAATCATCGTCAAAAAATGACATTTACGCATTTATATGATACATCGTCGCCTAAAAGACATTTACGCATTTTATATGCTAAATCGTTGCTAAAAAAGACATTTACGCATTTTTATGCTAAATCGTCGTCTAAAAGACATTTTCGCATTTTATATGTTAAATTGTCGCAAAAAAATAATATTTTATGCATTTTATATGCTAAATCGTCGCCAAAAAGACATTTACGCATTTATATACTAAATCATCGCCTAAAAGACATTTACGCATTTTTATGTTAAATCGTCGTGCCCAAAAGACATTTACGCATTTTAAATGCTAAATCGTTGCCAAAAAAAAAGATATTTTACGCATTTTTATGTTAAATCATTGCCTAAAAGACATTTACACATTTTATATGCTAAATCGTCGCCAAAAAATAACATTTACGCATTTTTATGCTAAATCGTCGCAATAATAATAATAATAATATTTACGTATTTTTTTTTATACTAAATCATCGTGTAAAAAACATTAGGCATTTTAAAATATCAACTGCATAGCATACACACATTTTACACAATATATATGTATACATACATACATACATACATACATACATATATATATATAAACATACATTTTCACATTTCTATCCTTCAAATACATAAATCTGTTAAAGTTATCCTAATATTTCCCTGTTAGTAACCCATTTGAACAAAAAGATGTTTAATGTTTCTAAGAATATACCTCCAGTAACTGTTTTTTAGAACAAAACTTCTTTCAGTCAAAGAATCACCTGGAAGTCAATTATCCACCTTAAAACTCAACAAAAAATTCACCTACAACCATGTTTATCTGGTAGAATCAGTAACAGATAATACTTCCATCCAAATAAAGCCAATTAAAATTTACAATAAAAAACAGCAACTAACTACAACACATGAAACAAAGTACATACTATAAAGTCTACTGAAACATTTGAAGAGCCATCCTAAAGATGGCAACTAAAACAGTTAACCTACTACATACTAGTTTCCTCAGACATATTTTTTCCAGGCATACAGGCTGAGAAAATCACCCCAGGAATCCAAATATCCTACTATAAACTTAAAGCAAATACTAAGTCAAGTGAGAGAACTCATCACAAACTGGAAAGCTATCTTGAATCAACTCATCCAATGAACACATTAAAGCTGCTTTGGCTGCCCGGAGAGATATAGTCTGACGATAGGATGCTGAGCTGAGAAACCGTTGCACATATGCTTCTCTGTCCGCTTGAACAAATTGTTCAAATGATGTAACAAGGGATTGGAGAGATGCCACCTGCTGAATTATTAGCGACGACACAGACTGGCCGAGTTTTTGCGCCAACAAAATAGAAAATTTCTCCACGTGCTGTAAGCACGCAACCGCAACTTCCATTAGCTTCAATTGTTGACCCATCTGCTTTTGAAACTTTGCCAGCTGGTGAAAAACCAATGTCTGATCTGCTCGAAAATTCTCAAACTCAGCTTGAAGGTTCCCTATCCAGCTCTAGGATTCTTGCCTACAATACTCCCAGAGAAAGTGATATTCTACATCACGTGACCCAACGTGCACCGACCTTCCGTCATGCCATATAAAGGATGGTTCACCGGTCATATCACCTAACCATCCTAGCGCCACCACAGGCCCTGGATCTTGACCATCAGCATGTACCAGAAAGAACCTCGAAGTGAAAGTATTCTCACTTGAAACCACCTCAGCAGGATACACGAAAGTCCCTGCAAGTCCAGCCAAAATCTTAGAAAAAAATCAACAGATATAAAGAATAAAAATCCAAAACGCTTGAGAAAGATAAAGATTACCATGCATTGCCGTTCTCAGTGGTTGAAAGATACTACAAAAAAATTGTCCACCACTCTACATATAAGAAGAAATCACAAAGGGAAAGCAGTAAAAACTCATCCCTC
Organism: Pinguicula moranensis; assembly: GCA_028565015.1. NCBI lineage: Eukaryota > Viridiplantae > Streptophyta > Magnoliopsida > Lamiales > Lentibulariaceae > Pinguicula > Pinguicula moranensis. Next base: position 8,218 of record JAOWBN010034148.1, on the reverse strand, counting down.
TTGCTCCAAATGCTACAGTGACAGAAAAAGTTAAGAGATGAGTCGATCTCTTCTAGATATATCGACCTGGGTGGGGGGAAATGTGATGTAGTCAGAAATAACAGTTTACATATATTACAGGGACTTTCACATAACCTACCTAATAGGAATATTTTACCTCTTTTTATACCTCAATTGGAATTATCTTGATCCTCCATACAAACATTGTTGAAATCAATACTCAAATTACCTGTATCTCGTTGGTAAGAGACAACGGCGCCGACGAAGTAAGCCAATCCCGTACACCCACACCCAAGCATGAGCTGCCTTTTATTTCCTTACCTAAACGATGAAGCAAACAGGAGGTCCACCAATCACAGCAGTAGAAGAATGCCCTCATCTGGCTATAAAAGGAAGGAAGAAAATCGAAGAAGGGGCTAAGTACGAGAGGGGAGGGAGAAAAGAAATTAAGAAGAAGAAGTCACGTGAGAAAGAAAAATCAGAAAATGAAGAAGGAATAAAAAAATAGGAACAGTGCTTTTCACAAGTTGTACGATTTCATGTTTGCTTTTTCAATATATTTTATTACTTCTTTTAAACCTTTGATTAGTCAAATATAATAAGCCAGCTTCATCATATATCAATTACACAAGAACTAATTTTTGAACGGTTAATCTCCTTCTATGACCATTCTTAATACTTGGGAGCCATGATATCTTGGTAGAGGTTACTCTATGGACTATAATTAAAGAATAATAAATTAAAAATATTTAATTCATTAATAATGATTTGATTATGTTAATTATAGGTCCATTGCCAAGTTATTGAGAACCTATAGAGTCATATACATTAACATCATTTTTTAGGGGTCAAAGTGCGATTAAAGTAAAGTATAGGGGCCAAATTGAAGTTTTTTGAAACTTCAAGGACTTGTATGACATTATGGGGTTATAGATACATGCTATGCACGACCTCACATGTGTAGAGGTGTATAGAAACCTCATGGAGAAGGATTTTATAACAACATGACACATAAGCATGAAGTGTCCATTTAACACATGTAAAGCTATGGTTAAATGTTATTCTTTAGCTACAACATGTGTTGATATATTAGACTCATGACCACCTATATAAATACTTTAATCTTATAAAAAAATAAGTCCTTGGATTAAAGGTTGGAGCTAGTACTCCTTTATACACATATAAGTTATACACTTTGGGTGTATAAACCTCAAAGAAAGTAGTGGTGTGAACTACTTTAGAGGGTGAACACTTGAACACATCAACGGAATGAGCTTTATTGCATGAATTAGTGATTCTACAAGAGGTAAACGAATTCATTCTCCCTTGTACCACCAAGTTGTATAAATTAGCAAAGATCATTGGTCAAAAGATCTCTGAAATTTTTGTTATGTATGCTTACACACTTATGTTTACGCTTAAGTACAAATTTTGCATCATGACACGTAGTACAGCTTTCGGAGATCTTACATAACCTAGGCGGTAGTTTCACATCCAGACTTTTTCGTTGATCCGTGAGCCAGCATCGTGGTCCCTTGGCGAGTCACCTCATCAACGTAGTATAATACTTCACACTTAGTGTCATGCCCAATAATCTCCCTCGTCCGAATATCCTATAATAGGCAAAAAAGTAGGGTATATCAGTACAGAGCAGTTCAGTTCTTGCATCACATGGCTAATTGACAAGAGTTTGCACGACAATGATGGAACACGAAGGCAATTAGATATGGTGAGTTTAGATGAATTGTGTCGGCCCCTAGGACAAGGAAGATACCCTCTATTTGGTGTTTGGATACACTTTCTTTTGGGAGTTGAGGGGCTAATGAGATTAGTGAGATCATTAGTCATAGTATTTGTGGCACAACTATCAAACAACCCTGGAGTGGACTTGTTCTACCTCAGGGGTTTGCGCCGTATAGGTGATGGATGAGTTGATGGTATCCAGGGAGGCAAGGTGTTTAAAATCGAAACACCTGGGACCAACGAATTTGAGATTTGTAATTTTGGAAGGTAGAGGTAATTTTTTGATTTTTGGACAATTTTCGTATTTTTTGGAAGAACAGGGGTTGTTTTTTAGGATTTCAGAAGTTTTGAGGCATGTTTCGTAATTTTTGGAAGTTTTGGGACAATTTTTAGAGGTTTCAGCAGTTCTGGGGGCCGATCAGAATAATAGGAGTTTTTTAGGATTGGACAGGACGTTTGTGGAACTGAGGTCGGGGGGGACGGGGGGGTATCGGAGTTTTAGGCAAATCCAGGGGCCATAATGAAGTTTCAGATACTGGGTATAACAACAATATCTCAGGGACTTGGATTGCAGCTTGAAGAAATAGCAATTGTGAGAGCGTAACAACAAAATCTTGGGGAGGGAATCGAGAAGTAAAAAAAATAAGAGGGATTTGGAGATGAAACATCATCCCCAAATCCCATACCTGTCTCGCCACTTTTGATATTTGTTCTCCCGTCGCTTCTCATAGTCTTGTTTCTATTGCCTCTGTCTATGGCCATGACTAAAATGGATCCAAAGCCAGGTCCACCATGAGACGTGGTTCCACCGTTGCGGCGCATAGCTCCTTTGCTACGTGTAGTGGTGGCCCCATCCCTATCTTACCCATTTTCTTCTCGTCTGGCTATCACTCGGAATAGCTCACCATTTGAAGCACGTTTCAAGGGTGTATCCCGTCTTTTGGCAGTTTGAGTACCAAAGCTTGGATTCATCTGTGTTTCCTCCTCGGATGATAATATGGCCATCTTCCCAACCGGTTCTAACCGAGATCTAGTTGAAAAATCACTCCCCTCCGCCCGATGATGGTTCACCACCTCCGCCCGGTGTCAGATTCAAAATATTATGCCGCGCCGCCTCATGACAGAGGGTGGTGTAGGTGGTTTCGACTAAGGGCAATGGCTCTTCTTTGAGGAGATCTCGCTTGATGGCATCACATTCATTGTTAACCGCGGTTAAAAATTGAAACAGACTCGTTTCCTGTCAAAGATGGCTGTAAGTGGCGATATCTGTGACTGAGGTTATCGGATTGGGTTGTCGCCGATCGATCTCCCTCCATATTCGCTGAAAAGTTATATAGAGGGATTCTAAATACCCCATTCCTTGTTGTCTATTCGCCTTGATGCTCAGTTCATAGATCTGGTGGTTGTGGTGGCCAAGCTCTCCCATAGCTCTTTTGCACTTGGGTATTCAACAAAGTCGTTTACCAGGTTTGGGTCAATCACATGTAGAATTCTGGAACACACAGAGAGATCTGTTTGTTGCCAGATAGAAAAACTGGGATCTTCTTTGGCCGAGGAGGGTTCATCAGTGACATGTTGAAGTAGCCCCCTCATTTCTATAACCATTTGCATTATTCGGGACTAAAAAGAATAGTTATGATCGGTTAATTTTGTGGATGATGGTCATGGGGGAATTGTTTTTGGATGTGAAAGTGTCTTAAGAGCTTGGCGATTTTGGCAGAGACATCCTAGGATGTCTGAGTTGACACAAATAGATAGATGATAACCTACTGTTTGATTCTCTGGACCGAAACTGTAACATCCCAATCTGATGATCCACGAGGGGACTGGGGCAGAAAGGAAGTAAGAACTCCGAAAAAGGGATTATCATGCCAATTGAGCTACATGAACTGCCGCAACCCGAGAGAGACGGAGTAGTTGAGAACGAAGGTGAAGAAGACAATCAATTATGTAAGTTAGAAAATCATGGATTAAATGTTGTTTTCTTTATAGAGTCGTGTGTTCTGTCTGATAGAGTCATAACATTACTTATAGACGTGAGTTGTGGGTCTTGAATCGTGAGTAATCAATTAGTGGGGTATTCAGTTTAAATAGCCGCAATAGTTCTCTGTAATAGTTCATGTTTTATGAGAAAAGTCATCTTCTTCCCTGAAATTCTCTTCTTGATTCTCTTCTCTTTCTCCATGGCTAACAGCCAAGTTCTGGCACCGGTAACAACCCTCAAGGTTGTTACAAGTGGTATCATAGCTATTTCGATCCACCCACCACCTTTCGTTATGAAGAAAACATTGTCTGCCTCATACCTCTGCACCACCCCATGATCGAAATCAACCCCAACCACATCTCATTCCACCAACTGACGAGGCTCCAACTTCTAATGCTCTTATGGGCAACAGACCAGAGTCATCCTTCATCAACATTTCCTCTTGGCAAAATCCTTCCTCACTTCCAGCCACAGAAACCCACCTTGACAACACAACTCATGTCGCTGTCCTCTCTGGCAATCCATCAGGACAAAATATACCTTCTGATAAACAACCTTGTTCCCAATTGAGAGACTTTCCGCAGGATTTGATGAAGAGAATTACAGAGATCGTGCAGTCAGCAATATCTATCCACAGTGCTGAAACTCAGAAGCAACTTGATGAATTCGAACACCAAATGTTCATCTTCCAACTGGAAATTCGCCATCAACTATTCCAATGGGATACTCAATCCACAACTGCCCAACTAAATTCACCTACGGTCTCTTCTGGGCATTAGATAATTCAACGAGGATACGCTCCTGTTTTTGGCAATACTACATCACCATTAGGTGCCTATTCTTTATGATTATGAGCGCATGATTATCACCCTCAGAAAGGCAGGTGATAGAATTCAAGTGCAAGCATTATGTGATAAGTCTAAACTCGAAATCATGTCAGAAGAGCAAATGACTAGGTTGTTGCAAAGTGATCTCACGATCGTTTTGATAAACTGGCCATTACCAAACAATTTGAAATCTCTCCATACAGGTCTCGGGTTTCCGGGTTACTCCCACCAATTTATCAGGAATTGTGGATCCGCTAGCACACTCCTCACCATGTTGCGTAAGACAGTGGCCTTCCAGAAAACTACGGCTATTGAGAAGGCTTGCAAAATCTGGCATATTACTACAGTTTCAGCTCATTCTCTACCCTTGCCCGAGTCCCAACAGTTTCTTCTCTTGGGAATTGATGAGAAACACCGTGGGATTGATGCAAGACACTTGCCTATCTCTCTTTTTCCAACAATATCAGGGGCCACTATTAGAGAATTCCTTCTCAACAATGAGCAATTGCAGGAGTTATTGGGACACACTAGGCTACTAGATCGACAGCAATTGGGAGTTTATACTAATAGAACCAAAGTGAAACGCCAATCTGAGGTTGGTGATGACAATTATCTTAGGTTGCTTCCTTACAGACAGAGCAAGATTAATTTCAAGAAACATTTGAAGCTATCTCCAGGGGTTAGTCAGATTCATAGGCGACTTGGTATACTGGCCTACCAACGGAATTTCCCAGCAACAACCGAACACACTCAAATCCGTCATCTCTACCAACATAAGGAACATTGAAATGCCCTGCAGAGTCCATACCTCACCTTCCTCACTTGCGTGCTACCAGACGCTTCAACACATACCCCATGAATATCATCAGCACTACATTCGACATATCTAGCCCTGCTCAACAGTTATCGATCCCGTGGGATGATCCACCTACCAATCCGACTAATTGGAAGGATGCCAGCTTCATTAGATCCCACCTTTTGGCTGATAATCCTTGTGGACAAGGATTTCAAAAGGGGGGAGTATTGTAACATCCCAATCTGATGATCCACGAGGGAACTGGGGCAGAAAGTAAGTAAGAACTCCGAAAAAGGTGAATCACGCCAACTGAGCAACATGAACCGCCGCAATTGTTGTTTTCTTTATAGTGTCGTGTGTTCTGTCTGATAGAGTCATAGCCATTACTTATAGACGTAAGTCGTGGGTCTTAGAATCGTGAGTAATCAGTAGTAGGATATTCAGTTTAAATAGCCGCAATAGTTCTCTTTAATACTTCATGTTTTAAGAGAAAAATCATCTTTTTCCCTCAAATTCCCTTTTTGATTCTCTTCTCTTTCTCCATAGCTAACAGCCAAGTTCCGGCACTGGTAACAACCCTCAAGGTTGTTACGGAAACACTACGCTCCCATATCATGTTTAGATTTAGGCTATAAACAAGAATATTGATTTCATTTGAATTATAAAGAAATAATCAATTGCGATTGATTCTTTCCATTTTATACTATTGTTTCGATTCTTACCTCCAGCTCCAAGAAGCCACAACCCTGCAGAACATACCCTCCACCTCCACCTCCACCTCCGAATTGCTGGAAATGAGTCGAAGGTCCAACACACATCGCCCTGCTGTCCGATGAATTCAGAAAGCTCGAGCAAGAATTGGAAGACAGACATTTCTGAGACGGTGTTCAAAAAAATGAAAAACGATATTCATCTCCGGTACCTCGATTACAGAGTGGCCCTCGAAGTTTCTTGAATGCCATATGAGGAGTGGGGGGATAATTTTGAGCGTCCGTTTTGGGTGGGTACTTCGAATGGTGTGAGTGAGGAGAGTTTCAGGGTTTATTTTAAGGGTTTGGTGCAGAAGCAGTCTCCCAATGGGGTTCCTCTGGGAGGAATTGGCGTTGCAATATGCAACTCGAGGGATGAATTGTTGTTTGAATTGTGGCGATGACCGGCTGTGGGATGAACCGAACCATGCGGAATTGAAGGCTGTGATCGAGGCTCTTACTGCTGCATTGGAGCTTGAATTGAAGAGGGTGATTTTGTTTTGTGATAGCTACCAATACCATGTTTTCAAATATGTAAGTGTTGTTTCCTCGTTTAATTGATTTCAAATAGTTGTTCTTTCGTGTTGTGATATTCTAGCCTAAGTCTGAAAATTAGTGAGGGATCATTCATCATTCTCATCTACCATATCCCAATGCAGCTATTAGGGACACTACTCTGTTACTTTCTGTGCTAAGATTTCCTTCTAGTTTCACGGTTTCAATTGTAGCCGAATTTTGCTAATAGCTGTTGGATTCCAGAATAAAAGAACTCAGACTAGGAGCTTCTCCCACCTGCCAAAAAATGATCATCATTGCTTATGCAGTTGCCTATGAGAATTTATTTGTTCAATGTCTTTCCGTGGCTAACAAACATGTAGTGGAACTACTAGTTGTCCAGAAGTTATACGGATATTGACATCTGCTGACCAAAATTCCTATGTTATCTTTTACTGCTGAGTTAGAGGATGTAGCCTTGTCTCCACTCCACTGAGGTAGAGGATGTATTATTCTTGATCATCAAGCTACTTCCTGAGCTTGCTCTAACGTATGGATATGCTCCACGTTTCTTGAATGTAAGACTGACTTTCATAAGGTATTTGAATTGCAGGTTACTCTCAAGTGGTTACCAAAACAGCGAAAAGTTTTTGATATAGTCAGTCAAGTTTCTAACCTCCAAGACGAGTTTACATCTTTCCAGCCTATTCTCGTCTCCAGAAGTGACATTAAGTTTGCATTCAAACTAGCTAGAGAAGCAATCAATTCTCAGGTGACCAGATCTGCGTAATCAATTGGTTCTGCTGAGGCATGTGCAATTTGTTTAAAGGAAAAAAATGTATACCCGATTTTTTCTGTAGAGAATTGTTTTCACTGGTATTGCTTTTCCTGCATGAAGCAACATGTGGAAGTGAAGCTACTAAATGGATCTTTGCCCACCTGCTCTCATGAATACTGTAAATCTGAACTTGGAGTCGATAGTTGTAGCAAATTCTTGACACCAAAATCGAGTGGACATTATGAGTCAGCGTGTTAAGGAGTCTTTGATTCCCGTTACTAAGAAAGTTTACTGCCCTTACCCTAAATACTCTGCTTTAATGTCCAATAGAGAGGTCTTAGGATTTTCAAAGACTGCCATTGTTGGAGCTGAAGAATCTGGAGCCAGAACTTGCATGCAATGCAATCGCTGCCTCTGCATTAAATGCAAAGTACCTTGGCATGCCAGCTTGACTTGTCTTCAGTACAGAAGGATAAATCCTTATTTCCAACCAGAAGATGCAAAGTTGAAGAATTTGGCTACACAAAATATGTGGCGTCAGTGTGTGAAATATGCCACCATATGATTGAACTTGCAACTGGTTGTTACCACATAACTTGCAGGTACCAACTCAACTTCTGATATCTCCATTAAGTTGATTTCAACTTTTACAACAAAAGTCAATTAGTTATGTAATATATGTTTTGCAACTATAGCTTGTAATTAGATGTATCTCTCCGACCTCGTGTATATTTTCACCTGACTACTTTTTGCATCATCTAAAGATTGGGCTGCCACCCTCATGACTGCAAGATACAGTTTTTCCTTGTTGATCTGAGATTGAAGATATGAGCAATCTCTGATGTA
>JAOWBN010034137.1:0-10190 GCA_028565015.1 Pinguicula moranensis | reverse complement strand
TAGCCCATACAAAGATTTCTGGAGCCGGCAGACTTGACCCACTGGAGCATGTACACCTTGTGGAAGTTTCATGTAAATTTCTTCGTCAATATCACCATGCAAGAAAGCATTATGCACATCCATTTGGTGCAAATCCCAACCACGAACAGCAACAACCGCGAGCAACACTCGCACTGTAACCATTTTCGCCACAGGCGCAAATGTTTCATGAAAGTCCACTCCTTCAGTCTGCCGGTTTCCAAGAATAACAAGGCGCGCCTTATGTCTCTCGATCGTGCCATCAGCCTTATATTTGATTCGATACACCCATTTACAACCGATGGATCGCTTACCGGGAGGTAAAGAGGTCACAACCCAGGTTTTGTTTGCCTCGAGAGTACTCATCTCGTCTTTCATCGCTGTTCTCCATTCGATACTTTGCGTAGCCTCATTATAATTTCGAGGTTCGACTCCAAACGTAACAGCTGCCAGGAAATGTGAATGCGAGACAGAAAAACGACCACTAGATACATAATTTGTGATAAGATATCGCGTACCTGAGGATGTGACAGAAGCAGAAGCATGCGAGCGAGTGGGTTTACTATTTGAATCAACAGGTGCTTCGAGTTACACTATCTAATCATTTCCAACAGGCGCAATACCCATGGTCAGATTGGATGCCGAATCAACGATCTCAACATCTACATTTCCTGCAGCTGAATCAACTGGACTCATGGCAGCAGAAGGCGACGAGTCCACCACGGGCAAGAGGATGGACTCACCCCCACCGTAAGGCCATGCATCCAAACGCCGCATGTCGTCCAAGACAGACTCATGGGCAAAAGGAAAATCAGTCTCCACGAAGCGGACATCGTGAGAGACAAAAAACTCATGTGTATCAACATCATATCCACGCCACCCCTTCTTGCCGAATGGATAACACACAAAAATACAGCGGCGACTACAAGACGAGAACTTGTCACATCCACGATTCAAATCGTAGACATAGCAAAGATACCCAAACACACGCAGTATACCGTACTTTGGAGGCGTGCCATATAGCAATTCATATGGACTTTTATTCCGCAACAAAGGACTAGGGGTTCTATTTATCAAATATCCCACTGTGAGCACACATTCGCCCCAAAATTTCAGAGGCAACGAGGACTGGAACCGCAAGGCACGCGCCACATTCAGGATATGGCGATGCTTACGTTCCACACGACCATTTTGTTGAGGAGTTCCCACCACAGATGTACGATGTAGAATCCCTTGCTTATCAAAGTAACGCCGAAGACAAATAAACTCAGACCCATTGTCGCTTTTCACCACTTTAACCTGTACATCAAACTGACAAGAAACCATGGCACAAAACTTTGGAAAGAATATAGAAACTTTAGATTTTTCAGCAAGTAAATAAATCCAAACAGCACGCGAATAATCATCAACAATAGTAAAAAAAATACTTGGCTCCGCAATTAGATGAAGTACGATACGGACCCCACAAGCCACAATGTACCAAGTCAAAACAATGGCTAGCACGACTAGTACTGTCACAAAATACATCACGGGATTGTTTCGTCTTAAGACAAATATCGCAAGAAGAACAACTGTCCAAAAACTGGAAATTTCAGGAATAAACCGAACAACACGAGGAGAAGGGTGTCCCAATCTCTGATGCCACAGATCTGGTCGAGTAACTGCAGTAACCTGAGCAGTCCGTAGTCCTGTTAAATAGTAACCCCCATCATGCTGCATCCCCGCTCCAATTACCATCCTCGTACTGTGGTCCTGCAGAATACACAGTTCATTAGAAAATGATGGTACACAATGCAGCTGGTCAGTCAATTGAGAAATAGAAAGCAAGGAACACTTCATGTGGGGAACAAATAACACATCATCCAACTGGATGTTTTGGCCGAATGGGGCTGCCCCCTTCTCGGCTGACAGGCTCCAAGTTCCATTAGGCATATTTACGGGACATGGCAACATGGGACGAACATCCCGAAGCACACTTCGAGAGCCGGTCATGTACTGTAAAGCGCCAGTGTCCAATAACCAATCGTGTAACTTACCGGACAGCCTTTCGCCAATGCTTCCCGGCTGATGGGCGTTAATAGCTTGAACAACAACAACCCATTGCTCGGGGTTCAAATTTGGGAATGCGGATTTGGATGTGGATGAGGCTACGACGGGTGAAAAAGAATCACCGCCGGACCATCCACTTGTCACCATGTTAGCCTGTTGCCCCCGGGTCCCGCCACGAGCACTGCAGCCCCCACGGCCACCTCCTTTTGCACCTCTACCATGCCAACCCTCCGGATAACCATGCAAATCATAACATTTGGAAATATCATGCCCCTTGCATTCACAATGATAACGCCAAAGGACCGGACTATCCGAATCCTGATGAGGTTGCGCCGCAAAAATCACAGTATCAACACGCACATCTCCTTGCCTAGCAATATTTTGTAATTTCTCTTCTTGAACAATCATGGCATAAACATGCAGCAGAGATGGAACGGGATCCAGATTGAGAATCTGGGAACGGACAGTCCCACATGTTGCATCATCCAAACCCATGAGAAACTGATAGATTTTTTCAGCATTATCTTGCAAGCGCACTTTCTCCGTGACATCGCACGGACACCCAGTAGTGGTACACAAAAGAAGAGGCTCATATGTGAGAAGTTCATCCCACAGTTTTTAATTTACCAAAATAAAGAGATACCTCCTCACCACGTTGCTTGCAATTAGCCAAATCAGCTTTGAGCTCATATACCCGAGTGCCATTTCCGACAGAGAAATGTTCCTGAATACTCGCCCACAATTCAGTTGCAGATTCGCGATCGTGGAGCGAAGCTTCGGCTCAATCGTGTTCAAAATCCAAGACACCAACAACGAAGTGTATAGTCAACCAATCATCAAGATCATTGTCCTCAGTCGGACGCGGTATTGTACCTTCAACAAATCTCCATTTGTGTTGAGAATGCAGGGGCACATGGACAACCCTAGCCCATTCATCATAATTAGACCCACAGAACACAATAGGCGTGATTATATTATGAGCTTGATCACTAGAAAGAATAACATATGGACTAGAAGCTACAAATTTGGAGGAACCCACGACAACTACCCCCTTCTGCGGGTCATCCACCACCACATTCTCAATCTTCTCGATCATGACTCCAAGCAGTAGACAAAATATGCACCAAAATCACAACAAACTCATGGATGCACAATGCACACGCACTGAACATACACACAAAAAATCCACAGCAACAACGTGCATCGAACGGAGGCGTAAGGAGGGAAATTTGCGTAATCACTGAATACACACAAAACCCACCTTACAAACAGACAAGCAACGAAACATTGACACAAGGACTAGCTCTGATACCATGTGAAACCTGAAGAAATAGAGCATGAGAAAACATGAAGAAATCAAACAAGTAGAGACTTTGGGAAAATTTCCTGTTTGTTTCTTTCATTCCCGACCAAATCGTCAGCCAAGAAGTGTGTATCTGTACAATTGCAAATAATATTTATTTTACCTATCTAACATATTTACTATTTTACCCTTTCGTATATATTACATATAAATAATACATTAACCGAAAGGGAACCAGCTAGAAGATTCAGGAGATGTTTGGTAAAGAAGTGGTGCCCTTTGTTTTAAGATACATGGACTTTATGGAGTTGCTAATTGGAAAGTAGTTAAAGTATGGCTTGATGAGGAAGGTGTTTAACCACAACGATATCGTTGGACCTTGATGAGGAACGACTCATTAAGTAAAGTGAGTAAATGAGCCGCTAGCATCGAAGCTCGAATGAATCTTGTAGATGTTTGGCAATTGTATTTAGTTGTTTCAATGAAAATAAATAAACACCCATGAAATGATTTATCGAGTGTTTGCAAACATTGACAAATAGAATAAATTAAAGAAATAATGTTTGCCAACAATGCTAATTAGAATCCTGTAGAAACATTTTCTCTAAATAAACTTTCCCGTGTACTTTAAACAATTTAAAATTAGACGAGTAAAAGAGAAAGTTTTTTTGGTAATTGATTTGTATTAAAAATAAAGTGTTACACTACAAGAATGACAAATGTGTGTCTGTCCCTTCAGTCGGGTAATAGATGGCTACATCACGGCTAACTATCAACTAACTAAACTAAACTAAACTAAAAGTTGGATAAGATGAGATTATAGTAACATAATTAAGTAATCGGTTGTGTCAATGATATAGCAGGTGAATTGGCTCAAAAGATGCAGAACAGCATAGGCGAGGGGTTTGAACCAATCCCCTATGGTGAGGCCTGCATACGGTTTCTTTTATGAGTTGAGAGCCATATTTCTAGGTTTGCAGCTTAATCTATTCTAAGGATGGAAGAGGCTCTGTCCATGTCAAAGCGTATAACATTTTGCTCCTTCCAAAGAAACTTAACATCTTTCCAAACAGTTTTCCACATATTCATCACTATCTTATTTAGCATCAACCCCCATGTGGCTCTGGTACTATTTTTTTTTATCTCATTATGCCCAACGTAGCATAAATCAAACCAAGAGTACATGGTTGTACATAGGTCATAGGCATCGGAGCACACCAAGAACAAATTTATTGATGTCTCCTCGGCTAGACCACAATGGATACATCTTTGGGTTGTCCTGTCTATGCTTACCCCTCGCCTGAGTAAATTATCAACTGTGGGAATATGTTGTAGCAGGCATCTCCAAGCGAACATCAACAGATTATTTGATGGGAACTTGCACCAAATTGAAGCAATCCATGCATTTTGGTACCTACATAGACACGATTAATGTGAAGAATTTTATAAGCAGAGGAGACTTTGTATCTTCCTGAAGAGTGGCCAGACTAGTGCCAATAATCTTGTCCTGCGTCAAGGATACTCCTTGTGGCAAGATCTACATCAGATCAACTAGCAGAAGTAGTTCAACACCTCTTAAGGATCTTATAAAGGTCAGGTTCCAGCGCCTTATTCCTACCCTTTCAGTAGCAACTTCCTCCATTGTGGCATGTTTTTGTATACTTAATATGTATAGAGGAGCAAAGCGAGTGGCCAAACAACCATCCCCGTTCCAATTGTATTTCCAAAATAGTATCTTGTCACCTCTTCCAGTGATCAACTAGATTCTAAAACTTAGCCAAGACTTCTTGGAGATAGCCAAATATCATACCAATAACTGGGTATGTTGCTGGGGTAGTTATCAAGTTCAAATCTCCAAGATGATTAGAGTGATACAGATATTTGGATCGTATAACTCTGCACCATAAGTTATCAGGATCACGTCTTAGCCGCCACAATCATTTAGCCAAAAAGCTTTGTTCATACTCTGGATGTCTCTCATGCCCAAATCTCCATCTTGAACAGGTTTGCACAGGTCATGCCAACTGATCTAATGTATAGGACGATTGCGGGATTGCTTTGTCTGCCAAAGAAAATTGCTCAGTAGTTTTGTGATGCTATGACCAACCTGCTTAGGAGCTTTAAACATAGATAAGAAATATATTGGAAGGCATGGTAATACAAATTTGATTAAGGTCACTCTAACAGCAAAGGATAGTAAATTATTTTCCCATTTCTTAATTCTACGCTTGATTGTCCCCATAGCAGGATCCCACATCTTTGCTCTGCACAGATTGTCCCCTATTGGTAGTCCAAGATAGGTAAAGGGGAGTGCTGCTATCTTACAATGGAGAATTTGAGATGCTTGCTTCAGCACCTCATTCTTTATGTTCATGCCAAATAGCTTGATCTTGGAGTAGTTTATGTATAAGCCTGAAGTTAATTCAAAGATTTTGAGTACTCCTTTTATCATTGCTTTTTTTCAAGGTTCCCTTTGAACATCAGAAGAGTATCATCTGCAAATTGTAGGTGAGAAATGTTCGTTATGCCTACCCGTACGCCTTCCAGTCTGCCTATATTAGATGCATTCTACAACAGAATGCTAAGCCCCTCCACCGCCATTAACAATAGAAAAGGGGAGAGGGGGACACCCTGTCTCGAATCTCGCTGGATTTATAATTCTCCTAAACTATTATTGTTCACTAGAACATCCTCAAAGAGAGTAGAGATATGCTCTTTCAACTAGCTAATCCATGTTTGACAAAAGCAGCTTGTGCAGCATGGACAGAAGAAAATTATAGTCCACCAAATCAAAGGCCTAAGTCGAGCTTCAAGAGTGTTGTAGGTTTTTTAGACCTCTTGATGGATTGTATAGCTTTGTTGGTGATTAGGATTCCGTCCATTATTCGTCATCCTTAAACAAAGGTAGTCTGACTGTCAGATATCACTTTGTGCATCACCTACTTCTATATACTTGCTAGCAGTTTTGATAGGATTTTGTAACTACAACCAACTAGTGATATTGGCCGAAAATGACATAATTCAACAGGGCTAAAAATTTTGTGAATAAGTGTGATGAAGGTAGAATTTATGCCTTTACCCAATTACCCTTTACTATGAAATTCTCTGACAAAGGAGATGAATTCATTCTTCATGATTGCCCAGAGCTTCTGAATAAAGAAGAAAATAAATTTGTCTAAACCAGGGCTTCTCGTGTCCGCGCAACCTCATACCGCAGCTTGAATGTCAGGTTCAGAAAAGGTGGAAGTAAGGAAGATTTTGTCCTCACAAGACAGTTTTCTTGCTGAAGGGATATCCAAGGATGGGCATGACCAGTCAGTTGTTGAAAAATGGGTCCTGAAATGTTTTGTTATTCTGTGCTTTACCCCATCTACATCATCTAACCACTACCTTTGCATGAAAAAATTTGGTGTTACTATCATCTTCTTTGATCCACTAAGAGTGTGCTTTTTTGATATATTAGAGATCCTTTATGCGTTAAGGCCTACTAGAGCTACACCATAGATCATGCCTATTCAATCTCTCTATTTCTGTTGGGTTTCTGATCTCAGCAGCAACATCCAGGAGCCTAATCTCATCTCGGATTTGACCAATATTATTCTCTACCAGGCCAAAGTTTTGTTTATTCCATATGTTCAATTCCTTCCTCAGCTATTTGAGTTTCTCATGCAATACATAAGATGGACCCCCTTGCACCGTGATAGATTCTCATTCTCTCTTTACCAATTCATCAAAGCTCTCTGCCATTTCCCAACACTTCAAAGTTCTAATTGCTTTTGGTCCCCAATTCAAGTCTTCTGTTAGCAACAGGATTGGCCTATGGTCTGATGTTTCACGGTTAAAGCCAAGCTGGAGAAGTGTAGGCCAATGTTGTATCCATGAGACTAATAAAAGAAATCTATCTATCCTAGTATAGCAAGCTCCCTCCCTTAAGATACAAGTGAAGCGATATTTGTGTAGGGGCAAATTTGTAAGCCCTGTTTCATTTATGAATTAATCAAACTCCTACATTTCAGAGCATTTGAATGAAGTATTGCTCCGTCATTCCTTTTTTTTAATGGCGTTATATCACCGGCCACATACCACCGTTCAATGGGGTCAAACAATATTTTGTTCTTAAGTGATTCTCATAGCTGGCGTTTAAATGAATCTCTCCCTTGGAATAGATGTTTATAATTTTTACCACTATGTCACCTTGTATCCACAAACCTTCTGTGCCAATGATGCCTTCTTCTGACTAGTTTTTACTGCACTTGAAAAATGATCTTTGCCATACACATAGAAGGCCTCTCGCACTGCCCACCACACCTCTAAAAATAACTTAAAATCCTTACTAGGCCATAATTTCCTACACACCTTTTGTTAATTTCTTCTATTTGGTCTCTTGAATACATATGAATTCAAATCTCTCCTTTCGAGCCAGCTCCCTTAGCTAAAATCTCTTATGTAGGTCTCCCAACCCGCAGATGTTATATGCGAGTTTTCACATTCTAGTTTTCAACTATATCCACCTTGTTCATGATGGTGTCTCCCCTGGAATTGATTGAGCTATCTGTTTCATCCATTCGGTCTAGGCATAAGCTTATGTCCAATTTAGGGGTATGGAGGTGTGACTCCCATCTCTAAAGCTAGATCATACATTACTTCAGAGGGGATTAAGACAATCCCTTTGGCCTCGTTCTCATATCTGAATTCGGTGTAGAGTTTATTGATTCCATAATTCTGCACGAGTGTCCCTGCAGTTTGGAAATGGAGTCCATAATGTGCCTGAAAGTTTCCTCATTCTTCTTTGCAAAGGAGGCTGGCGAGAGTTGCAATAATGGAGAAATTCCAAATGGGTTTGAAGTTTGATATGAGGAGAGGAAATGAAAACCGTATTAACAGTCTAAAAGTGTCGATTGTGTTAGGAATTTGTCTAATATTAGATTCCTAGTATTTGACTTGAATTAATATTCCTTGTAAGAATTCTAATTGTATTAGAATTAATGCCTATAAATACGAGATCTCTTTTAGGGTTGAGAAGAGAGATAGAAAAAGGAGAGAGACTGGGTGAGAGAGAAATAGAGAGATGTGAGACTTGGGTTGTGACTCTCTACGTCTGCGGGACTTGAGAGGTTTTCTCAGAATCTTCTAGTTATTCTCTGTGTGTTTGTTATAACACGAGAATGTTATTTCTCAGTGGATTTGTTCTTCTCTTCTCCCATGGATGTAGGCTTTCAGGACAAACCATATAAATCTTGTGTTGTTGCCTTATTTTGTTATTTCCACTTTCACTAAGTCTGTAATATTTTCCAACAAGTAGTATCAGAGCTAGGTTGTGAGATCTGGATTGTGTTTCAAGCTTTGCAATGGAATTGAGATCTTGATTATTTGGGATGAGAGATTTGTGATGTTTTGGCACAAGATTTGTTAAAGAAAAAAAGAGAAGTTTTTTTGAGCAAATCTCCCGCGTTACCAGTGTTGCTTCTACTTTGATCGTCGATTTTTGAAGATTGAGGACTCCAATTCTGATGATCTTGGTGTCGTTTGAAATCCCATTGAAAGATGAATAAAACCTCTGATGTTTCTTGGTCATGTGTATTCAGGAAGGGTCGCGATTGCATCAAATTCGATGAAAACCTTGTAGTTCACGAAATTTGGAAGCAATCAACTTTGACCAACGATTGTCGGAGTTCTGCATCTTTGACTGCGACGATTTTGGTACCGTTGGAAAGCCCATAGAATGATGAGGAGAATCCATAAGGTATGGTGATTCATTTTTCAGTGTATGGGGCGAATTGTGCACAAAATCGTGCGCAAATTTAAGGTTTTTGTTGGATAGATTTTTAGATTATTCAATTGAGTGAATTTTGAAGCATTTTGTGGTAATGTGTGTTCTAGTATGTTGTGATGCCCCTGTTTACCTTGAGTTGTAATTGGGATATCTGAGAGAACACTGTTAGTTGTTTGGTTTATATTCTGATTGGTATGGCAAGATAGCCTTTGTGTTTGTGTCAAGTTTGCAAGTGACTGAGTCAAGATGAAGGAAATCTTGATATTGCGGTTAACGGATCTGATATTGAGGAACTGACAAATTGAAGCTAGACAATAAGCCAATAAAAGCTTGGAATAAAAGTTTAAGTAGCTTGAAACCATGGTGGTTGATAAATCATGAAGGCTTGAAACTTTGGAGCAAGAGAAGGCTCGTGGAAGCTTGTGTACTGTGGTAGCTTGTTAATGGTGGCTTGGAGTGTCGGCTAGTGTCGATGATTTACTCTGATTGCAAGAGTGAAAGTAGTGTAGATGAATTGAAGAACAGATGTTCTCTTGGTGAGAAATGTCCATCTGTGTTGGAGACCATGATCTTGTCTTAAGAAAACATAAAGAGTTTCTGTATGGTCAGAGAAGTGCGAGTACTTCTATTGATGTGAAGCCTGTTGGTCCCCAAGCATATGACGTTGATGTCCTCTTCTGTTTGGCAAGTTCATGATGAACTTGACTGGTACACACCGTGAAGCTACCTCTGAAGGGTGCTTGGAGAAGAAATAATGTTCGTTCGTGATACGAGAGAATTCATGTCAAGGGGGGTGATTGTTAGGAATTTGTCTAATATTAAATTTCTAGTATTTGACTTAAATTAATATTCCTTGTAAGAATTCTAATAGTATTAGAATTCATGCCAATAAATACGAGATCTCTTAACTATTAGAGTTGAGAATAGAGATAGAAAAAGGAGAGAACTGGGTGAGAGAAAAATAGAGAGATGTGAGACTTGGGTTGTGGCTCTCTGTCTGCGGGACTTGAGAAGTTTTCTCAGTATCTTCTACTTATTCTCCGTGTC
>JAOWBN010034126.1:0-10190 GCA_028565015.1 Pinguicula moranensis | reverse complement strand
AACAGGACCTTATTCTGAGAATGGATCCTTATATGACCCATGCCCGGATCAATTACTCATTTGCTTTTCGAGAAATAATATAGCGTACAAATTATTAACAAAAAAAAATTTATAAGAATGGATGAATGATTGTTAGTTTATAGCTAGTTCTGGTTTAGCTCTTGTGATCTCAAATCAACACCCGAATTTGGACGTGTCGCAGGTGGATCATTCTTTTCCTTCTGCACTACTCAATTAGACGCACTTGATTGCTTAATTTTCACTTCTCATGATGATGTTGGGTATATTGATTTTTCTCTTCGATACTCTGCAGGGAGGACTAGTGTCTAGTGGGTGCTTTTATTAGGCTTTGATCCAATCTGGGGTTTTGCTATGTTTCCTACATTGTGTTAGATTTTTCTCGTTGTTGGTGAACAGAGGTAATGGGATTAGTTTTTTCCCCGTTCGTTTCGTCGCTGTTTGGGAATAAAGAAGCTCGGATTCTTGTTCTGGGGCTTGACAATGCCGGAAAGACGACAATCCTTTGTATGAATTGTTTCTTTTTTTTCCTTCGTATGGACTCCGACTTTTGCTTATTGGTTGATTTTGATGACTTCCGTTATTCTGCAGATCGACTTCAAATGGGTGAAGTAGTCTCCACTATTCCGAGTATTTCTCGTCTTGTATCTTTTTTCGCTTTTTGAATTATGTTGCTTCGGTGACTGCAAAACTGCAACTTTAGTGTTTACTCCGTCTTATGAAGGTTTAGGACTTTTCAATTCGGGTTGTTAATGTTCTTTGTAATTGTTATTTGAAGTGCTTTTCTTAATATTACCAATAGTTTGTTGGAGGTTGAGGAGTTATCTCCCCTTCCTACTATGCTGACTCAAAAGTTTCTGCCCAGGGAAAAAAGGATCTTGTTTTCCTAATTATGTATTTGTTCATTGCAGCAATTGGTTTCAATGTAGAAACAGTGCAGTATGACAACATAAAGTTCCAAGTTTGGGATCTTGGTAAGTTTGTCCGTGCTTGAATATATACATTTTTGTAATGTACACCTGGATTTTTATTTGCACAAAGGAAGGGTGCTTCTGTTGCTTAGTGTATTGAGCGGGTGATATCTCTAGGTCATTGTGCATTGTCTCGTGAAATTTCATTTGTTTACGACTCCAAGTGCCTGTTTCTTATTATTTGTCTATTGGCCTTTCGGAATTATCTGTCTGTGATTGAACTCACTCCCAAAGTTATGTCTGATGACGGTTTTCTTTGCTGATTTCAGGTGGACAGACTAGTATCAGGTAACCTATAAAACTTGTCTGCATTTCTTTCCTTGCTTGAGTCATGGGATAGTGTAATTAGTTTGCCTTCATACTAGCTTCGTAAAGTAAGGTGCAACTTAATATTATCTATGCTGCATCTTCTTCATCTTATGAATATATTTACTTATTATGCTGTCTAGGCCGTACTGGAGATGTTATTTCCCTAATACTCAAGCTATTATATATGTTGTGGATTCAAGTGATACCGAGAGGCTGGTGATGGCCAAAGAAGAATTTCATGCTATATTACAGGTCTCATGCGCTTTGCTCATCTTTTAGAAATGTTTTCTAATATATGATATTGAATTCCATTCACCATCAAAATACCTCCAAATGAAGATCCACAATTTTGCCACTTATGGTGCTTAGTGAACTGTTCTTCCGATGTATTCTGTTATTTTGCACGCCATAGAGGGCGTACAGATTGAACCATATACTACTCATGCAGCTATGACAACAAGTACATTGAGCTTAAGCATAATATTCCCATCAGTGATCTGAATCAATTCGTTTCGTCCTTTCTACGCAGGAGGAGGAGCTAAAAGGTGCTATAATCCTCTTATATGCGAATAAACAGGTTCATGCTTTTGCATGTTATTTTTCTCTCGAAACGTGATTAGCCTCGTGATACTCTGACCTTCTTCTATTCTTCCAAGGACCACACATTCCTATGAATTGTGTCAAACAACATTCTTTTGTTCCCTTGTTTTGCAGGATCTGCCAGGGGCACTGGACGATGCGGCCATAACCGATGCCTTAGAGTTGCACAAGATTAAGAACCGTCAATGGGCTATTTTCAAAACTTCTGCAATTAAAGGAGAAGGTCTCTTTGAGGGCTTGGCCTGGTAAAGAAGTTCAACTAACTATTCCTTCGCATTTTTCATCCAGTTATTAATTTTCTGTATTGAAATTTTGTTGTGTAGGTTGAGCAATACACTCAAATCATGAGGTAGAGAATATCAATACGGGATGCTAATCTGGTTTGATTTTGTCGATGTTCATCATCCACTCGCATGACTGTAGGTTTATATTGAAATTTCTTTTAATGGATAGATAGTGTTGTTATGTTTTCGAAAATATTTAGTGGCTACAAAATAGATTTTCATTAGGTATTTAGTTTCAGAATATTTAGAGATTGAACTTTCTAGGGAATATTGCATTCTCTTCTGTACATTTTGTAATGTGTGGACTGTGGGGGAATTGATATAACGCAAGAATGTAGACGCAAGAAATACAAGAAATGTGGGGCCCGTGTGAATGTACGGTTGGGTTTGGTGTTTAACATGTGGGATCATCTTTCTTGTGTTTCTTGCGCCTACAATTTTTGCGTTATATCATTTCTCTGTCGAGGACGGAGTAACGAATTACGCAGGGAAATATCTAAGTTCAAAGATAAAGATAAGAGGGAAGGAAAACGATTGCCAAAGTGTAACTGTCAGTTTACGTCAAAGTGGCCGTCCAAACATAGGCGGAGTGAGGGCCAGGGGGCATGGCCCCCTAAGTTTTGAAAAAAAAAATATATTTTTCATCCAAAAAACTATATAAATTGTGTAAATTCATGGAAAAACATAGTTTGACTCCCCTTAAAAGTTGATGAGGATATTGAAAGTTACGAAATTAATGATGATATTTTGAATTCTTATAGTAAAACATGAAAGATACTATGGTACTCATAGATACTATGGATCAAAGGCTCATTATCATTTATTTGACTAATTTTGCTGTGGATGAAGCCTAACTTATTAAGTTAGGCAAGTTAACTTAATACAAAGTTTTGCATTAAGCCATTAATTTATAGCTCAGTATATAAATTAATTTATTTTGATTTTTAAATCGGAGTGACAGATAACTATTAGAGTAAAAGTAATCAAATGAATTTTAATTTTCACTTTGTTTGGGCTACAATCACGGCCCTCTTTACTTAATTATTGCCCCGAACTTCAAACTGATTCAATGAATTAGTGAGACCAAAATAATTGTCCAATCACAAATCCAATCGAATGGACTATTAGACAACCAGAAATGATATAGCGCACGAATGAGTAGTGCGCACGAATGCACGAAATGTGCAAAAAAGATCGAAATATCCATGTGTTGAAAATTGCGCCCTATTTAACACAAGGGCATTTCAATCTTTTGCGCACGAATTCGTGTGTTCGTGCACTACGAATTCGTGCGTTCGTACGCTACGAATTCGTGCCGCTATATCATTTCTGATTAGACAACTCCCATCTCCATTTTATTTTTACAATGTGATTCATAATACGACAAAATCCATCTTTTTCCTCTGTCCCCAAATTTGTGTTTCCTACTCATCTCTGGCCTTGAATCTTGCCGACTCCATGCCCTCATATGGTGTGTGTCCTATCATTGGCTGGGATGTCAGAAACTCATCGATGTGCAATGGACCCTACATTCCTCTTCCTTTACCCAAAATATCCCCGCTCGAGTCACGTGTTCCAGCCCAACAGATGCCCAGAGTTTCTGTGTGTGGGGGCGGAAATTGACAAACCCGATACAAAAAGTCAGATGCAAAACGTGGGAACGAGGAGGCGGCCCCCTAGGGGAAGGGTAGTTTAGGGTTTTATTTTATGCGATTGCTGACGCATCGAATGATGCATGAAACCAATTAGACGAATCAATTTTATTCTCTAACAAGAAGAAAATCTATATCGGTGTCAGTGTGCTGTTGCGGGTTGACAAAGGAATAGGAACAAAAAGTAATACACTGTACTGTACAACTACTAACGGTTGTTTTGTATATATAAAAAAAAATTAAATTATTTTTTTCATTTTTTTTAAAATTATTTTAAAAATAATATTTAAAACTCGATTTTTACTTCTGTTTCTCATTTTTTTTCAGTCGAAATTCTTTTTTTTATGAATAGATAGAATGCTATTTTATTTTTTACTTTTACGTTTAATGATAATTTTATAAATAAATTAAAGTTATTTTATCAAATTTAATTATAAATACTATTTAACACATTTATAAAATTTGATTGCAAATACTATTTCAATAAATTTGTTAATATTGAATTAATCTCAATTTTTTTGATTGAATCCATCAATTAATCTTGAACTTTTTTAATTCATTAATCTCAATCTTTTCAACTGAAGTATGCCTTTGATCTCCTTGCTTAATTGACTTGCCTGGAAGGTCCTCTGGTTGATTCCAGTTGCACCTTATTTTGTAAGTGCATCAGCTATACTATTTGCTTCTCTGAACTAATATCGTCCCACGATTCGGAATGGAGTCCCTCCACCATCTAGGTAAAATCATCCCATAACTCCCACAGGTATCACCTGTCACACCTATTATAATTGATCCAATTTACAAGCTGCAACGACTACGTCTCAGTCCCATCCAATACGCTACCTCTTGTTGTCTTTGAATAGAAAATTATAATAATAATATTAATAATAATAAAGGACCAACCTCTAATTAACTAGACACTAAAGTTATAAAAACATTTACACCATTATTAAAAAGTAGGGATCATTTTTCAATAAAAAATTGAGTAAGTGAGAAAATTATTCGGGTGATCTCAGCGACTTGAAACAATTTTTCGAAGGAATTATGTAACCTTGATTTATCACTTGAAAATTTCCTATGATTTTTTGTTGTTGCTAACATCTAATTTATCCGCTCAAACAAACAGTGCTATAGTGACTAGTACACTGGAGTATCAGTGTCAATCCATATAGCTCGATACTAGTATTAGAATAAAACGATAAATTGACTTTTCTGGGTTGAATATTATTTCAAATTTAATTAAACATTTTGAAAAAAAAAATTGGAAATATACACCCAGATTTGTTTTTGATTTTTAAATATTAGTTTGGAAAATTAGTATCATTTACAAAAATAAATTAAGGGGAAAACATTTATTGGAGTTAATTATTACATTATCCATTCCCTTGTGGGTTCCACACCAGCCGAGACAAATCACTACTGCTGAAAAAAATATCGAACTGGTAATGAAATCTTTTATGTGGTCGGAATATGTCCACGTGTCAGCATCACGTTCATCGTTAGCAAGATTTGCCTCTCTGACTAGCTGGATAGATAGAGATCCCCAAGCTCACCCCATTATTGCAATCAACAGTCACGACTGCCGCTTCGTCGCCAAAATAGTGGAAGAGGAAAAAAAAATCAAATACCAACAAATCATGGGAATGATCACCGGAGGCGGAGCAGCCACCGCAAAGCTCTTTGCTGCCGCGCTGAATGCGGCGGCGAAGCCCTGCAGCTACTGCAAGACCTCCTCGGCACTCCTCTTCTGCCGGACCGATTCTGCTTTCATGTGCATAGCCTGCGATTCCAAGGTCCACGATGACGACACCACACGCCCGCACGAGCGCGTGTGGGTGTGCGAGGTCTGCGAGCAGGCACCCGCCACCGTTACCTGCAAGGCCGACGCGGCGGCGCTCTGCGTCTCCTGCGACCGCGACATACACTCTGCCAACCCTCTCTCCAGCCGGCACGAGCGCGTGCCCGTGGTTCCGTTCTATGACTCGGCGGAATCGGTGGTCATGGAGTCCGCCGCTGACGCCACCATGCTCCCGGTCGACGGCTGCGGCGATCCCGGTTTGTTTGCTACGGAGCAGGAAGTGAAATTGGAACTGGGTAACAACGGGTATATCCCTGATCCGTGGATTTCCATAAATCCGATTAAATCGATGGAGTTATTGTTCCACGATTCGGGACCAGAGAATTTCCTGGATCTCGAAAACTACCAGAATTACAGTGACAGCATTGTTCCGGTGCAGACCGCCGCCGCCAGGCTGCCGGTCCTGGATCAATTTCCTCAGGATTACCCGCCGGCAATCCGGTTCGAGGTTGATTTCACAAAATCCAACATCAGTGCTTACAACAGTTACACGAGCCACAGTGTAAGTATATAATACACAATACAACTTACTCTGTTCCAATCCAGTTAAGTAACAGCTATGATCAAATTTCAGGTTTCATCCTCATCCATGGATTTTTGTGTCGTGCCCGACGGGAGTTCTACGATGTCTGAACTATCTTACCCTTTTGCAAGAAGCATCAAGCCAAGTGCCTCCCAGGTTGTCGGTACGGATAGGGAGGCGAGGGTGTTAAGGTACAGGGAGAAAAGAAAGAACAGAAAGTTCGAGAAGACGATTCGTTATGCTTCTCGGAAGGCTTACGCGGAAACACGGCCAAGAATCAAAGGCCGGTTCACCAAGAGAACGGCCGCCGATGACGATATCGACCGGATGTTTGACCTCGGCATGGTCGGTTACTCTGCGACCGCCACCGCAGATTCCGGCTACGGCCTCGTCCCGTCGTTCTGACTCGAGAATGCGAATTGAATTAATTGCTGGTTTGCTTGATCCATCGCGCTAGATTACGTTCTATTTGCGTTGGAATTGTGTAGTATGACTCTTGAATTTCTCTAGCCCAGCCCAGATCAGATCCTCCACATTCCCCTTGGCTCCTTTCCTCCATGCGAAAAGCCAAGCTATCGTTTTTCTAGGAGGGCTTTTCAGTAATCTTATCAGTCAACTCTTGTAATGTCGTTTTCAGATTTTTCGTTTTCTAAATCTTGGCCAAATCTAGGCCATCTTATGATTTTTCACGTGAACAATTAGCTGTATATGCTAAGAATCTAGTGATGTTCTAAAAACCAATGTGAATTCAATAAATGTTGCTATGAAATAATACCAAATAACGGGACCAAATTAAACATCCAAGTTGGGCTTCATTCGCACTATTTATTATAGTCGATGTAAAGGTCCTCTTATGGCCTCACTGGTAATACCGAAAAATATTCATTCTAGTTCATCCACAACTGACTCACATACCTTACAGATTTTTTCCTTATTTCTAGATTTTCAGTTTCAGAATTCTTCTCTTGTGTCTTCCTCAAACAACTAACTAGACCTTCAACTTGTGTTTCAGATCTAAGCACCAATATCTTTAACTTCTCATTAGGGGTATAGTGTCACTATCGCAGATCAGACTATGTAATCGTATCCCTAAATGTGTGACAAAGGAAAAGAACATAACAGAGTCAACCCAAGGTCTTCATCATCATATTGAACTTCCAGAAATTGCAAATCAAATACCTAATCAGTTGATTCTCGAGTCAAATAGTGAGAATAGGGACACTTGTTTAAAATGAAAAGTTCAGGACTAATTAATTTTCCTGCCTAAGTTGAATTTATCCTAAATTTACAATTGGTCCTTAACTTAATTTGAATGCATTTATTTTCTTGACTACGGTTAAATGAAAAGTTAGGATTACTTTCCCGACTTGAACGTGCAAGTGCAAGTACAAGTACAAGTACAAGTCAAGGAATGTCAAGGGGTGGATAAACTTCACTGAGGACCAACACAGACAGACCATCTTCTAATCAGTTCATGCAAATGGCACTCAGGGAGCAGATAAAGAAAAGTGGAAGACCTTGTGGATGGCGATGCAATGGTTGACATGGAGAGAACGAAACCAGCTACATCATTTGGTGGGAGACCACAAGTGATGATGCCTTCCACTGCACTAGACATTGCTTGCTGTTCTGTACCCCATTATCTAATCTAAAAAAAAAATCTTTCTATCTGTTACAATTGTGATATTCAACCTCCTTCATGCACACTCTTGATCATGATTACTCAACATAGTTTACCAATATTCCCGCTAATGATCTGACTAGGTTTAACCAATACACCAATCTGGCATTTTTATGCAGCATTTTTCGAGAGTTTCAAGGTTGCGATGGCAATAGATCACGTCTGTTTTGTGCATGTTTTACGTGACAAGCCCTCACTAACAGCTGCTTTTAATGGAATAAACTCTGCTCATGTTTCTCATGTTCTCTGCTTCTTTTCATTTGTTCAGTGTCGAACTTGTTCCGCGCCAACGGAAGTAAGCTACTCACTCCACAATTGAAAATTTGGGGATATTCATCTGAGTAACCCTTTTAAACGAAATAATAGATGTGTTTTTCTTGTCCACCAATCGAATTCATGACGCACGCCGATGCCATTATAACCACAGATGTCATGAAACACCTGTAATAGTGTAGCATATTTTCTAGGGTTATTTTCATATGTTAAAGAAATTGATTTGAGAATGGAGATTACTAGCAAAGGATTCAATCAACAAAGAATCTTGCCTTTTATTCTGTTCACTACTTTGATTAAAAAAAATCAGTGTTTTTGCGCCGAACTGATTGCCACAAAGTTGGATAAAGAGAATATTCCGAAGAGAAACATAGCAAATCATGCAACTCTTTTTCTGGTAACTTGTGCGGAACCATTTTGGCAATGAGATCCATGCAATACGAGTCCACATAAATTGGTTGAAACTCAGGCTAATAATCTCTCGAAGAGTGTACGTGGTCGTAGACCTAGCGAATTATTTGCACCAAATGAAAATTGAAATTTAAACCTCTTCTGAGAATCCAAATCATTCACTGCAACCAATTGGGATTGCAAGTCATGTAACTATTCTTATAAAAGATTTAGTACCAACATCGGGTGGAAGCTAGGGAGACCTCGGCCGTCCCTAGGCCGAGGCCTCCTCCTTCAATTTTTTTAATTTGGCCCCTCTAAATTTTTTTTCGATTCCCTCTAAAATTTTGGTTAAATCCGATACCAACTCATATAAGTTGCCGTAAAACAATATTTACTCCCATCCAGAGCCAAAAACTGGCTTGTTACACAAAATTGTACATGCAAACTTTATCCATAAATTCATATGAGCTGAGCCAAGAAAAAGTAAATGCTACAACCTAGTTGTTCTTCACTGTACGTCTTCAGAAACAGTTTTTTCACTGCTGCTCGAGCTACAACTGCTCATACTCCCAAACGACGTAACCCGGCTCGACATCGGAGTAGCCAAGAAAGTCGGTTTGTCTTGTCCGGCCATGATCACCAGAAACTTCTCTTCCATCACCGGCGGAGGCTCCTTAGCGCCTCCATCTCCATCACCGGAGTCGGCACCTTCCTCCAGGTCCCGATCGCCGTCACCGTTCGGATTCTCGAGAGAACCAGATAGCTTCCAATAAGAGCATGCCAGAACAAGAAGAGCAAAAGCAATGAGACCCATCATGGCTGCCAAACCGCCGAACAGGTAAGGAACAGGAGAGTGCCACGGGGACTGGTGCGCCACCGACGTAAGTGGCGCTTCTGATGACTCAATATTTGCCATATGAAGTTTGCGGTTTTTTGTGAAGGTTCAAGGCGGAGTACGGCGGTGGGAGGAGTGGTTGGATAGATGCGTTACGGTGAGGATTTATAGAGGGATAAAAGTCAGAAAATGAGTTGGATTTTTGCGTGTTTGTAGGGGAATTATGCTGACACATAAATCATAAGAAACAATAGTAGCGAAAACAAATCCATTAGAAACAAATTGATGAGGAAGTAGGGCCGGGCCCACGTTAATGGGGTCCTTTCGAATTCTACGAAGTAATCGCACGAAAAAGTGATGCACGAACGAGGGCAAAATAACCAATTTGTCCTCGTGTTAAACACAATCTGTTTAACATAGGGACAACATGGTTATTTTTCCTGCGATTCGTGCGTTGAATGATTCGTGTGCTGTATCATTTCTGGTAATCGAATTGGAATCAAATATAAATGTGGGTTTGGTTTCATGTTTTTTTAGGTAAGAATCTTTCGGTTTTTTTAACCGAGGTGCACACAAATTAGAAGAGCCTTTCATACCTAAAAATAATAAAGTGTGCTGTTAAATCTAATACTTTATTATTAAGGTTTTTAATACATTAACCGGCATCCACTTTATATGTTAACCTAAATACGTACACACCTCTATGGGCCCGACTCCCGAGTGTATTTACTGTTGAGTCGGATCTAACTTGAAAATTTTGAGCAATTCATATAACACATATTTTTTTTAATTT
>JAOWBN010034115.1:0-10191 GCA_028565015.1 Pinguicula moranensis | reverse complement strand
CCAGGAGACAGGTATGTTGGGTTGCAAGCCTGCGAAAATGCCAATTGACCAGAGGCTGAAGTTGAGTGCAGAAGCAGGAGAGCAGTTGATAGGGAGCAGTGTTAAAGGTTGGTAGGTCAACTTATATACCTAAATCATACTCGAGCTAATATAACATTTGTTGTGAGTATGATTAGTAGGTATATGCATGACCCTAGAAAGGGTCACCTAGATGCCGTACATCAGATATTGAGATTCTTGAAGAATGCACCAGGAAAAGGATTGATATTTAGAATGAACATTTGAATATCGAGGGATACTGTGATTAAAACTGGGCTAGCTGTGTTGATGATAGACGATCAACATCCAGTTATTGCATGTTTGTAGGAGACAACCTATTCTATTGGCGGAGTAAGAAACAAACAGTAGTGGCTTGTTCTATAGCTAAGGCAGACTATAGGGCAATGGCCTCAAGTGTGGCTGAGATGATTTGGTTGAGATCAATACTTGTGGAACTTAAGATGGATCCAGGTCCAAAATTAAAGCTATGGTGTGACAACAAAGCAGCTATTAGCATTGCCAACAACTCAGTACAACATGATAGAATCAAGTATGTGGAAATTGATAGGTTCTTTATCAAAGAAAAATTAAATAGCAAGTTGTTGGAATTAAGTCACATAGTTACCAAAGAACAAGTTGCTAATGTGTTGACTAAAGGTCTTAGTCCCCTAGATCTTGAGAGTTTTTGTGACAAAATGGGCTTAGTTGATATCTTTCGCCCATCTTGAGGGGGAGTATTGAAAAGTCAAGCGTATTTATTATGTAGACAATGGGTGGCCAGACAAAGTTTCACAGGTAAAGTTCGCGCCTTCATTATTGAGCAAACAAGCTTTCCTAGACAGGTTTCACACCTCCGCCGTGGACAAGAAGCACGCTTGCTTTATTAGTAAGTTTTTTCCCTTTAAATATGTGTTAACGTTGTAAAGGAATAAGAAGAAGTTTGAATACAATGAGTGTTTCCGTCTTATATTTTACAATTCAAAGTTAGGTAAGGCTAACCACAGACCAAGTAGAGCTCGATAGAGGAGGTTATTCAAAGAGTTCATCTTGTACCAACTCTCTATGAACAAGGTCCACTACTACTCTCCCTACACATGAATAAATTATATCAAATGGTTCCTACTTCCTATTATATATATGACCGACCTTTATCATTGTTTATTGAATAAAACCGCATTCGTGAGTGGGTTTGGGTTTGTATCATTTGATTTACTGTGCATATCAAATTTGAAAACAACATAGACTTTATACCAGCCATTTTAGATGTTTCATTAGCCCTAAGGTTCAAACCCAATAGACTTGATGCAGACGCTAGCTAGATATTCATATGTTGTTCCAAAAAAAAATTTGCAGTTAGGATTTTAGGTTCACAGAAACTTGAGTTAAAGAAATTTCAACTTTTGAAGCTTTGGGGAAAAGCATGGCATAGAATACAAATCACTTAACGAGATATAAGCTAGTTTTTTTTTCTTTCATTAAGGCCATTTTTTATTTTTGTTTTTATTCTCTCATTGTGGATTTGACTAGGACAAAAAAGAAGATAAAACTTCCAAACCACCTCATTTTTTCACTTGTTTTAGAATATTAACAGTATTAAGCGGAAGGTTTTGAGATTAGAAAATGCTAATCTTACATGATTGATTTGTGCAATAAATTACAAGTATTTATAGGTAAACCAAATGAAGAATTGGCTAATCTAATTTGGGGAAAACAACCTCCTTGAAATGAAGGAAGAATCAGTCAACCTGACTCTTTCCTCTGCATGCTTAGTAGATTTTCCCCCTATTCTTTCTAACACTACCCCTAAAGTTGAATTGGAGGGTTTTCAATTTCTAATATGTACATTACTTTTGAAAATGCATGACTGGATACTGCTTTGGTGAGAATATCTGCTAGCTGGTCCTCTAATCAAACAAAAGGTAGGCTAATGATTTTTTCTTCAAGTTTTTATTTGATGAAACGTCTGTCTACCTCTGTATGCATAGTTCGATCATGTCACACTGGATTTTTGGAAATGTTGATGGCTTTCCAATTGTTGCATTTTAGTTGACACGTGCTTATACAAGATATCCAACTTCAGGTAGCAACTTTTGAAGCCAAATGATTTCAGTCAACCCCTGAGTTATCACTCGAAACTCGGCTTCAGTGCTGGGCATAACAACCACTTTTTGTTTCTTACTTCTCCAAGTTACAATAATTCCACTGACAAATGCAAAGTAGCATGTAGTAGATTTTCTGTCTACTGGATTTCCTGGCCAGTCAGCAACCTGTGTACCCCTGAATATCTAAGTGGCCATTTTTCTGAAAACAACCCCCTTTCGGGAGATTCCTTCAGATATTATATGATTCTCAAGGCGACTTCCATATAATCTTCATGTAGATTATGCATGAACTTACTACCACCCCTACAACGTAAGTTATGTCGGGTCGTGCATGTGCCAAATAAATCAACTTCCCAACTAGATGCTAATATTTCTTTTGATTGGCTGGAGTCGGCCCTTCTACTATCTGCAATTTCAAATTCACAATAACAGGTGTATCTACTGGCTTGCAGTCTATAAGTCATATCTCTGCTAGAAGATCCATTACATACTTTCTTTGGGAGATAATGATTCCTTGTTTCGATTTTTGAACCTCTATTCCCAAAAAATACCTCAGCTCTCCAAGGTCTTTCACCTCTAACTCACTAAATTGATTTCTTCGTATTTCCTCAATTTTTGTTGTGTTACTCCCAGTGATTACCATGTCGTCAACATAAATGATTAGGCATGTGACCAACTCGCCTTTTCATGTCAGAAACAGTGTGTGATCTGAATTGCTTTGTTTGTATTTGTACCTCTTCATGACCATATAAATATACCAAACCATCTTGGTGGCTGCTTGAGGCCATATAACGCCTTTTTCAACATACATACCTCATTTTCTCTAAATGTGTCGTAGAAACTAGGGGATGCTTCTATATACACTTCTTCTTTTAGATCGTCATGAAGACGCATTCTTAACATTGAACTAGGGGATATATTTTGGATTCTGGGCTTGTTTTGGGGTGTGCCACAAGTTTTGAACTGTTGTGGGGGTGTATTTTGGGTTTTGACTTGTCTGTGGGGTGTATTTTGGATTTTGTGCTTGACTGTGAGGTGTATATTGATGTGTGAGGAGATTGGGAGCGTATCTGCAAAGCTCATAATATGGGATGGGCGTAACTGAAAAATAGATGAGCTATAGGGGGTTAAGGGCAAAGGTTTGCCCTTACCCCGTTACCTCTTGATTTCTCCGTCATTTCGCAATTCTACATAGCCGAGTCGTTCGATGTCCTCCGCCCATTCTCTCCGGTTGCGATAATGCTGAATCCCGTGTTGTCTTGGCTCCGGGCGCTGCCACAGGTAGAAGCAGCCGCTGAGATGTTCCCCACGGTGGAACCTAGCTTTTATCCCTTCTTTACAAATGGCCATCCTTCCAGGTAACCAGTCTTTTTAACATCATTCTGTATAATGCCCTCCTCGCTTGCAATCCACACACCATAGCTTCAAGTTATCCATGTAATTGGGTCGGGGTGATGATTTTGCCAAAGAATTTGCCAAAGACCAAGTTCGAGCAGACAGGCCACTACGATTCGCAGAGTTGAGTGGTCACCGCCACTCTTTGCTGGGTTGAGGATGTGAAGGCGGGTTCCTTCCCGGCGAACAGTAGCATGGGCATTTTTTACTGTGGTAAAGGGGTCCTCCTTTAGAAGGTCCCTTTTTACCGCTTCAAAGATGTCGTTGATTTCGGCAAGAAATTGCAACAGGCGGGTTTCTTACTGGAGACGGTGAAATGTGGCGATGTCTGTTGCGCACGTAATCGGATTGGGTTGTCACTTGTCAATCTCTCGCCAAATATTGTAGAGGGAGCTATAGATGTGTTTTAGAGTATTTTGGCCTTGATGTAGGTGATTTTCCTTCACTGTTAGGTCAAAATTTTGAAGAGAATCGCTTTCACCACTTTAAGTGGTTGCCAGGCTCTCCCAGAGGTCTTTGGCTGTCGGGTATTCAGTAAAATTGCTTACTATTTTTGGTTAAATTCGTTGGAGAATCCAGGAGATTACGTTGAGGTCGGCTTGTTCCCACTGAGGATACATGGGGTCACTGATTGCCGGAGATGGTGGCATTCCGGTGAGATGATGCAATTTACCTTGGCCCCCAATTGTGACCCGCATTAGCCGTGACCATAATGTGTAATTATGATCATTTAGCTTCAAGGTGACAGCAACATTGGAGTGATTCTCCGAGGATGGATTTAGTTGTCTGAGGAGATTTATGAGTTGGGTGGAGAGGTCTTCTGTGTTGTGGCTCGTCGTGTACTATGTCGCTGGAGACTTCAACATGTGGGTTTTGGTTGATTCATCGTCAGACATTGTTTCAGACAAATCAATCAGGTTTTTGGTAGACGGTGAACTAGTTGCTAATCTCGGGATTGACACCAACTCTGATACCATATTAAGCGAAAGGTTTTGATATTAGAAAATCTTAATCTTGTTTGATTGATTTGTGCAATAGATACAAGTATTGATAGGAGGAAAAATGAAGAATTGGCTAGTCTATTTGTGGAAAACAACCTCCTTGAAATGATGATTGAATCTTTCCTGTACATGTTTTGAAGGTTTTTTCCCCTATTCTTTCTAACAAATAGTGCTTAAAATTATATTTCCGTAACATAGAGTGGATATCTAACAAATTTTATATTGTTATTAACAGGAATTGATTCTATTGAATTCAAATATTTCATATGATATTACCCTCAATAAAAACTTTTAATACCAGGTGGAACAAAAAACTCAACTAGAAAAGTGTATTTGAATTCCCCCCACCAACACCAACCCCAAAAATGAGAATTGATTTTGTAATTAATTAATACTGCTTGGGTAATCCAATTATAATCACCTTTTTTCAAAAAATAACTCTTCATTTTTTTCAAAAAAAGTTATTATAATCCAATTATAAGCATAAGAGGGTTTGCGCAAAACACCTCCTTAACAAAATATCAGATTGATTCAAATGTCTTAGTGCATCACCAGATGGATGACCAAGTCGAATATGCATCAAGTTTGAAGTAACTGCAGTACAAGCTTGAGTTACAGAATTCATATTTGAATCATTTACAACATGCTTGTTACAGCGCAACAAAAAAGAATCAAAAGCTTCTTGTCCCATCCTTACAGCTGCTGGATCAAAAGACCTTGTATTCAGAATGTACAACTCCTTCCTAACTTCCCCAACTGCAACAACTCTGCCCGTTTTAAGGTCCTGCAGAATGCACTGATCAGGTTGAAACTGAAACCTCATTTCAGAATTTAAACACAATTTTCTCACCGAAAGTAAATTGTATTTGAAACTTGGCACATAAAGGCATGATTGTAATGTAACAGCATCTGACAGAGAGACATTCCCACTACATTTCACTGACTGAACACTTCCATCTGGCAGCCATACAGGAGTAATTGCAGCAAAAGGATTAATGTTTGACAGTGCATTATAATCTATACACATGTGGTTTTTTGCTCCAGTGTCAACAATCCACTCACATTTCATTATTTCAGCACGGTTACTTGGGAAAAAAGACTGAAGAGCTTTCGTACCTGCAAAATCTTCTTAATGGGCCATGTTTATCATTTGTCTTTCTCCCTGTCCAGTCACCCTTTTTGTCTTTGGACATTCTTTGCAATTCTTTCTGCATGCTTTCCAAGGCCTCATACATGCTGCTCAGCCTATCATTCTTCATGTATAGTGGTGAATAACCACTCTTCCCATCATCAGAATCAACAGCCTGATAAGCAGAATACCCATATTTACCTTTTTCTTTCTGATCAGACCAGTTTTGAGGATATCCCTTGAGTTTGAAGCACTCATCAACTGTGTGTGTGCAGGTTTTGTGCAATGAGTACATTTCTGATTGCTTTTGTCCGGTCTCTTATCAAACCAACCTTCTGGATACCCTTTAATTTTGAAGTATTCATTAACTGTATGCCCACTCTTGGTACAGTGGCTACATTTGAGCATGCTTTTATCTATTTTTTGCCCTGCATCAGCGCCCTTCTTCCAGCCACTCCCTTTAACCATCATTGCCGCATTTATATTGTCATGAACTGCTGTAATGCTACTGCTCACTTGTTTATGTCTTTCTGCGGTGATCAACATGTTGTACACTTTGTCTACGTCTGACAGGGGATCACATTGAATTATATATCCCCTTTCGGACTCATATACATCATTCAATCCCATAAGAAATTCCATAACTTTATCCTCATTGTCCCTTCTCCTCAATAAGTCTCACACGTCTCCTTCTATCCATGGAATCGGTCTTAACTGCTCATACTGATCCCAAATTGTCTTCAGTTTTCCAAAGAACTCACATATACCCGAATTATTCTGTCTGAGTATTGCAACATTCCTTTTCAACTCAAATAGATGTGGAAGGTTAGTGGTTCCCAAACGTTTCTCCAGACTTAACCACAACTTTCTAGCGTCATTGACAAACATGTAGGTTTTCATCACTACAGGTTCCATTGAACCACGGAGCCAGGAGCACACAAAACTGTTAGCTCGTTTCCATTTCGCAAACATAATTGAGTCCTCACTTGGCATAGTCATAGACCCATCAATAAATCCAACTTTGAGTTTTGCCTCTAGGGCAGAAATCATGGTACTCCTCCATATCAAGAAATTTGCTTCATTTAATAGAATTGACACAAGCTGCATACCTGGGCTATCAATACCCATGAACTTGCAGTTGTTCCTCCATAAAATCGTCAAGTCGCTGCTTGTGCTTCACCGCCAGCGCTTGTTCTTCTTTTTCTTGACTTGTCATCGTTCTTCAATATAATCTGAATGATAACAGTCGTCTCAGAAATCTGAATCAAACACAAACCTGCTCTGATACCATCTTGGCGTAAGCGAATTAATGAGATGTCTTAGTTTGAAGTAGGTTTTTGAACAGCTTTGTCAAGAACGAAAGAGAATTCTGGAACCCTTTTCCATTCACTTTCTCTGTCAATCTTATTTTGTACAGTTGCCTCTCGCTTATATCATCATTCTATCTGTAACTAAAGCGTACATTCATTAACACAATCGCTTTTCTACAATTACAAATCACAAACATAACGTAACCGTTGGATCAAGGAGGATCAAACAGCTTTGGCTCTGCCACGTCGTCAGTTAACATTGTCCCATTCATCTTCAAGTCTGCAGACAAGAAGTCAGTGTGTTCTGGTCGATATGGATCCTTCTTACTTTCCCATTGCTGTGAGCTTTTACCGGACAGAGGTACAGGAACATCTGTAATGTGATTCTCCAACACCCGCTCCTCAAGATGAGCATGCCACAAGCTCATCTTGGACAAGATCATGTTGAAACTGGCCGCTGGCAGTAGTTTAGTAAAAATGTCTGCCAATTGCTTTTGAGAAACAATGTGCTTAGGCAAAATGACACCTGCTTTGTATTGATCTCTGACAACGTGACAGTCTATCTCGATATGCTTTGTGCGTTCATGAAATACTGGATTAGCGGTTATTTCCAAAGCCGCTTTGTTATCACACCAAAAAGGAATCGCCAATACGGGCATGATCTGAAAGTTTTGCAGCATAAATTTAATCCATTGCAATTCCCTTACCGTAGTGGCCATAGCGCGATATTCAGCTTCAGCCGAAGAGCAAGCGATGGTAGCTTGTTTTTTTGTTTTCCAGGAGATAAGGCTTGTTCCCAGAAATATGCAATAACCTGTAAGAGAGTGCCTGGATGTCCTGCAACTACCCCAATCAGCATCACTATAAGCAGTAAGAGTAGGAGAAAAGATGCTAGGATAAAAAAGGCCGGTGCCCTGATGTCCAGCCAGGTATCGCAGAAGGTGCAAAGCCGCCTTCCAATGAGAATCATGAGGTGTGTGAACATACTGGCTTAATTGCTGAACTGCATATGTGATATCAGGCCTAGTGTAGTTAAGATACAATAATCTCCCAATCAATCTGCGATATTTTTCAGGGTTATGATACAGTGGAGAAGAGTCTTGATCAATGGCTTCAAAGCGGAGATCACACGGCAAAGGTGTGGCACTAGGTGAGCACTGCATGTGACCGGACTCCAGCAATAGATCTCTAACATATTTTCTTTGGCTGATATATATTCCATCCTTGGATCTTGCAATTTCCATACCAAGAAAATAGCGTGCTTCACCGAGGTCTTTGATTGTGAAAGCTGCATCAAGATATGCTTTAATTCGACACATTTCATCTACAGAGGATCCTGTAAGTAACACATCATCCACATAAACCAGTAAATATATCTGATGTTCTGCCGTGTGTAAAGTGAAGAGACAGGAATCATGGCTGGACTGTTGAAATCCATAAGCATTCAGCTTGTTAGTAAATTCAATGTTCCATTGTCGAGACGCTTGTTTCAAACCATATAGTGACTTCAGTAGGCGGCAGACTTGCCCTTTCTTGGCTCGTTCATACCCCAAAGGAGGAAACATATATACCTCTTCATCCAAACTACCGTGGAGAAAAGCGTTGTTCACATCTAGGTGCGAAATTGGCCACTGCCGTGCTGCTGCCAGTGCAAGTAGGATTCTGACAGTCACTATTTTGGCTACCGGACTGAAAATTTCTGTAAAGTCCTCCCCTTCGATCTGGCTATACCCTTTGGCAACCAAACGTGCTTTATATCTGTCTACAGTCCCATCCAGTTTGCATTTCACTCGATATATCCATTTAGACCCAATGGCCTGTTTTCCTGCTGTTAAGTCAGTGAGCAGCCAGGTGTTGTTGGTTTCGAGTGCTGCTAATTCTTGCTTCATTGCCAGAATCCACTTTGCATCATTCTTGGCTTGACTATAATGCTTAGGCTCCACAACAATTGAGAGGTTAGCACTGAAGTCACAGTAATTGCTAGTAAATAAGCATGTATCATCCGAAGGTCCAGCAGGAAGCTTACCATCAGATTCTGTGTCTGTGTTGAACATGTAAAAGTCTTGAAACCATGAAGGTTGTTGAATTTTTCTTGTGCTCCTTCTAAGTGGCTGCACTGGCAGTTCATTGTCAACAGCTGAAACTGGTGCAGAGGCAGCTGATCCTTCACCGAGAGGAGTGACTTCAGGGACTGGAGAGCAGTTTTCACTTGAGACATCAGAACAAATATCCGCCAGCCTCTTGGAAGACAAATGGGACGCAGGGGCATTGCATATGCCTGAAGCATCTGCATCACTGTAAGTCAAGCATTGTGGAACAGATAATTCAGTAAGTTCATCATTTGTTGAGGGAAATATTTGTTCATGGAACTGCACGTCCCTTGAGACAATCACTTTGTTTAATTTGGGAACAAAAATCTTATAACCCTTTTGAGCAGAAGGATACCCCATGAAAATCCCCTTCAAGGACCTTGCATCCAATTTATCTTTTCCTGGTCTTAGATCCATCACATAACACAGACATCCAAAGACTCTTAGATGGTTCAAATCAGCAGAACACTTGTTTAACAACATAGTAGGGGATTGCTACTTTAAAATCTTGCTAGGCCATCGATTTATTAAATATGTGGCTGTTAAAATGGCCTCACCCAAAAATCTTTTTGGCAGTTCTGCCTGCAGCAGAAGGGCTCGGGCAACTTGTAACAGTGTTCTGTGCTTTCGTTCAACTAGTCCATTTTGTTGCGGCGTATACGGACAACTTCTTTGGTGTATGATTTCATTAATACGAAAAAAATCACTGCACCTTTGGTTTACAAATTCTGAACCATTATCCGTCCTGATAATTTTGATTGTCTTCCCATGTTGTGTTTTGATCAGTGAAACAAACATCTCAATCAGCTTACTCACTTCATCTTTGAACTTGAAAAGATACGTCCACGTGCAGCGACTATAATCATCTACTATTGTCAGGAAATATTTGCACAAGCTTAAAGAAGGAAGGCCATA
Source organism: Pinguicula moranensis (assembly GCA_028565015.1). NCBI lineage: Eukaryota > Viridiplantae > Streptophyta > Magnoliopsida > Lamiales > Lentibulariaceae > Pinguicula > Pinguicula moranensis. The sequence continues at coordinate 210 of JAOWBN010034115.1, read as the reverse complement.
CGGCCCCCACACATCAATATGCACCAAATCGAAAGCCACTGCTGCTCTATTAAGGTTTTCATCAAACTTTAATCTGCACTGTTTTGACAGAGGGCAAATATTGCAAACCATGTCATCAACTTTGCCATTTAGGCCCTATTTTGCGCAGCCTTCTTAAAATTATAATCCAATTATAATCACCTTTTTTCAAAAAATAACTCTTCATTTTTT
>JAOWBN010034082.1:0-10193 GCA_028565015.1 Pinguicula moranensis | reverse complement strand
CAAAATTAGGTTAAGGTTTGCGTTTTACAAACCGGCAACCGACAAAAAACCCGCGATTCGATAACCGCCAACCGAACCGCCCATGTCTAGTCGCCGATCCGTGCATGTTTCCGCCGGTGCAAATGCCGTGCCAGGTATTACTTTTGACGTAAATTGAGGGATATCCCCCAATACAATCGAAAATCCCCATGCTTGGGCTCTAGGCCTGCACTAAAATACATTACCATTTGGGCCGTCAGCCAGCCAACCTTGTAAAATTGAATTTTTATTACAAAGCCCACAAATTGTAACTCTGAACTATAGGTAAATTGTCCGGTTGAATAAAAGAAAAATATATCATCTCAGTAAGTGCCCACTCGTCCTTCTATTTGCTCCAGACGCGAATTGCTACTTTGCCTGCTTCCCGCTTGTCGTTCTGGTGTTGCCTTGATCAGGCACTCTCCGTCCCATCATCTTTACTATCGCTGTCACCTAAAAACCACCACACAGCAGTACGTGAGTCTCCAAAATTGGGAAACCCAGTGAGCAAATCACACACACTAAGAAGTTTTACTCTACCCACAACCTCCACCGCCACTTTAACTCACGGCTACTATAACGCACTCTCAGCTTTCCTCTCTTTCTGTCAGCAAGAACGATGATCGCAGGGTATCCGACCACGCCGCTGAAACCTCGCGGTTCTCCGATGAGTCATACACTCTAGGGGCTAGGCCCCGACAATCAGTTTAACATCACACGGCACGGGCTAGGAATCGCAGTCCAAGGCCAAACCACTATCGACATCTGTGGTGAAAGGAGGCGCCTGGTGAAAACCGTCCCCTGGCCCCATTGCATAACATCTCCTACTAGTTGCACCTCACACTCTTGCCACCAGTCATCTTTTTTTACAGCTTCTCGTGGCCTCTGGTAGCCGCCACTTGTCTCACACACTTGCACACGCTCCCCAGAAAGTGTACAATACGTAGAGTTAGAAACATCGGGAGGCTAACAGACACTCCCAGAGTAGTCAATTCCTCCCGCGTGCCTAAGAGGTTGTGAGGGTTCAATACAAGGGGTGAGGTTGCTGTGCATTTCTTTGAAAAGAGGGAGGCGCAATGCTCCCCACAAAGTGTAAAATATATGAGATAATAACATCAGGGAGGCTAGAACATGTTCCCCAGGGCAGCCTACTCATCTCTTGTTCATAAGAGATTGTGAGGGTTTAATACAAAAGGGAGGATGCTTTAAAAGAAGGAAAAAAAAGAAATATTTTTAGCCGTAGGAGCCATCATTCTTCCTACTATACGACACCCGAGAAGAGGAAGCCATTGGGCTCCCCAACAAAATCCCATTTGAGGTATCTTGTGGGTTGAAAGAATAGACGACTAGCCGCCAAGCTCCCCGCACACGCAACTATACAATCCCATTCGAGGTTCCACATGCACGAAGAATGAGCTATTGAGCCCCCGCAATAGGCGTTAATAACCTTTTGAGGTTCCACGCAGGTTAAGGGACGTTGTTGCACCCCTTTCAAAAAATTGTAATAATCTTCTTTGAAGTTAAATTTTGCAACAGGATGAGTGAAAGACACAAACCACTAGGGGATTCGAGGAGAGTGTACATGAGCAAGGGTTGTCAGAGAACATTTATAGCAAAAGGATTTGGCCAACCCTTTATTTTGGTAGTTAAACTTTCAATTATAGGAAAATAGCTTACAGGAAGTGGGCAGAACATCTACTACACTTGAAACATGTGATAGGGCGATGTGCCCTGATTCTAGAGAACTAAACAATCTTAAACTAGTGGCATAATGATAATGAGCAACGGGAAGACGGAACTCTAATCCAGTCGCTCAATATTGTTCCTTTATGATTCAATTTTGAAGCAGTGATCCAATACCATGTAGCAAGTTTTATCCATTCCAGAACTTGTGAAGGAGGCGACCTACAATCAAATCTGATCGCGTTTCTTTCAGACCATATCACCCATATCACCGCTTCCCATATAGCCTTCCAAATATTAGATCCCACAGCTCTTCTTATCCTGCTCATGTGGGCATTGAAGTGCGGCACTAAGTCATTAGCATCTGCATATCCAGTTGCAAACCAACTGCAAGTTTCAGTCCATAAGTGCCTTGCATTTGAGCATTGAATGAAGAGATGTTCTGCAGATTCCAACTTCCAGCCACAAAAAACACAGAATAGCTCCTATTCAGAAAAATGCATTCCTCTTCTCATCAAATTATCCATAGTTGGGACCCTGTTCTGCAAAAGTTTCCACGAGAACATCTGGACTTTCCTTGGGGGTACATTACCCCAAACTTTGGACAAATAGCTCATGGTAGAATAAGACTGATATTGACTTTCCTTCAAGACCGTATATGCAGAGGAATCCCCTGTATTCTCTGTCGTCCAATGCCGCTTATATTCTCTGTTTACCTCGAAGGTCCATTGCGGCAGGATTGAGATCAAATCATATAGATTGGCCTCCTCATGAAGTCTGAGAAGACGCCTAAATGTGAGGCTCCATGTAGAGATTACATTCGCTTCATTACAAATCTCAGCAACTGTGTAATATTTCTAGGTACTTAACTTGTATAGTCCAGCAAACCGTAGTGCTAGAATCCCTTCTCCAGACCAATCATAGCCCCAGAATAGTGCTTTATCCCCTTTGAAGATAGATAACTTCACTCTGCTATTCATAGAATCATCCAAGGTCAATTTCCATATATCAGCCCACTGCACTGAAACTGCATCAGGTAAGGTAACTAGCTTCCAATGGCTCAGATGATCTCGCTCTCTGAAATACTTTGATCTGATGGTAGCTCTCCATAATGAGTCAGGAGAGTTTCTCAGCCACCAGAGCCATTTTCCAAGTAAAGCCTTGTTCATCAGTCCGATTTTTCTTAGGCCAAGTCCCCCTTCCTCTACCTTATCACACAGATCTGTCCAGGAAACCCAGTGTATAGGTCGTTGGCCTGTTTCAAATTTCTGCCAGAGGAATTTACTAATCATGCACTGGATATTCTTACATACCTACTCCGGGTCCTTAAATAATGAGAGGTAGTAGATTGGGATGCTGGATAACACTCACTTTACCAGAATAACTTTGCCAGCAAAGTTTAAAAACTTGTTACTCCATTGCTGAATCCTACCTTTGAGCGTTGTTAGCACTTTGTCCCACATTTTAATCCGTCTAGGATTATCTCCAATTGGCAAGCCCAAGTAGATGAATGGCAGCTCCGCAGTCTTGCAGTGGAATACCTGTGCATATTGATTCATAGATTCTGCACTTGAGTTTATTCCGTATAGGCTACTCTTTACAAAATTGATTGATAAACCTGACATTAGCTCAAAGATCTGCAGTATTCCTTTCATTATTTGAAGATTATTCTCTGTGATTTCAGCGAACAACAGCGTGTCATCTGCATACTACAGATGTGACACCTTCATCCTACCAACCCTGCACCCCTGTCCACTGTCCCAGTCTTTATGCCTTGTTGATGAGTAGATGCAAACCTTCCACAACAATCAAGAAGAGAAAAGGAGAGAGAGGATCTGCCTGCCTGAGACCCCTCTTCATCTTGAATTCACCACCATAGCTTCCATTGATGACCACTGCTGCATATGGAGTGGTGAAACAAGCTGCCATCCAGCTTATCTATTTGAACCAAATCCCATCTTTCTTAACATATGTAGTGGATCTTGCCAATCAACCGAGTCAAATGCCTAGGCAAAGTCCACCTTAAGCAACATAGTACTCCATCAATTATCTGTCGGTTCTTCAAGAAGGTTGATTGTGTGTCTGAGATCAGCTTTGGTAGCACTCTTTTTAGTCAGTTTGCCAATAGCTTTGACAGTACTTTATATCCGCAACCAACTAAGGAGATGGGCCTGTAATGGTCCAGCTTTGTAGGGCTATCTATCTTCAGGACAAGTGTGGTCAAGGTGGAGTTTAGCCCTTTAGTGAGTTGGCTAATCCTATGAAACTCCTGTATGAAAGCTATGAGGTCTTGCTTCATAGGTTCCCAGTGGCTTTGAATAAAGAAGAAATTGTAGCCATCAGCTCCAGCACACTTATTTGGTGCACAACTCCACACGGCTTGCTGAATTTCAGTTGCAGAGAACTCAGCCGTGAGGAAAGTATTATCACCAGCAGAGATATAACGTAAAGCTGGAGTATCCAGAGTTGGTTTAGCCCACTTTTCAGAGTCATAGTACGCTGCAAAGTGCTCGGTGATACCTTGCTTCACCGCGTTTACACCTTCTGTTCAGGAGCCATTTAGGTGCAAACCACCAATGTGATTTCTTCTACGGTTGCTGATCAGCTTGGCATGGAAAAATCTATTATTACCATCTCCATCTTTAATCTAGGCAGCTCTAGATTTTTGCCTCAGAATGGACTCTTTATTTTGCAAGGCATGTTGTAGATCCAGCCAGTTATCATACATTTGCCTGCTTTCATCTTCAGATAGAGATCTCATCTCAGTAACTGCATCAAGATCACTCATCTGAATTTTTAGGCTGTCAATATTCCTGTCCACTGAGCCAAAGGTATCTGTATTCCAAAATTTCATCTTAGATCTCAGGAGCCGTAGTTTCTCATGCAAGATGAAGCTGCTATAACCAGAAACTGTAAAAGATGACCATTCCTGTCTAACAAAATCAGAGAAACCAGCCACCTGATTCCATCAATTTAAAGTACGACTGATCTTTGGCCCCCAGTTCAGATCCTCAGTTTTTAATAGGATTGACCTGTGATCTGATGTGCCTCTATCCATTCCCATCTTCACCAAATCAGGCCAGGTCTGCATCCAGTTTGTGGATAAAACAAAACGATCCAACCGACTACAGCAAGCCCCTCCTCTGTAAATGCAATTGAACCTATGTTTTTGGAAGGGTAGATCCACTAGACCAGAAGTAGCAATGAAGTCATTGAAATCCTCTATATCATACCAAGGCAGTCATGCCTTACTCCTTCTCTCCTCTGAACTGCGTATGGAGTTGAAATTGCCCATGACACACCAATTGGCCGAGGCATCATTTAGTATCATGGTTTCAATGTTTAGCCATAGGTCCCTCTTAGCCCTGTAGTGATTGGGAGAATATACATTGATAATCTTGATCAAGCTTCCATCATTCCACTTCCCTTCCATGCCAAGCAAACCTGGTGCTTCCCAAGAGCTTAGCATTTGCAAAGAATTTTTCTGCCAAACACACATCAAACCTCCAGCACTACCAATTGAATCACTCGCACACCACTCAAACTATGCATTAGGCCAAATAGATCTGCATATTTGTCTGTTTGTACCTTCTATCTTTGTTTCCTTAAGACACAATAGATCAATATTATTTTCATGAACTAATTTACGAACTTCACTTCGCTTATGAGGTGTCTCGAGACCTCGGATGTGGCCAACCCTTAACCTAAGACATCTATATTTATAAAGAAGCTTGGCACTTGGCAAAACAAAAAGACTCGTAGGTAGCTATCCTCTCTACAAACCCCAGCGGGCGCAGTCGCGAAGCCTAATCAGTAGGTAGCTAAACTTGTCTTGATTCTCTGATGAATCAGCCGGGTTTGGGTTCACCAGGCGGCAGAAGATCTCCGAAAACACAAACCTCTCAAGTAGATGTTCATACTCGATCACAAGTAGGTGATGAGTGGTACCCAAGGGAGGCAGGAAACTTGGGCCCTCAATGATGTCCCTCACCGCATTTTGTGGATCGTGCACCTCCTGCTGGATGTGGGGGAGTCCATACTCCAGGTTTCCCAGTGCCAAACCGGTAGTGGCGCACAACACATGGGCAACACCATTTAGCCTTTCCACCTCTAGGGGTAAGTGCCGATTAGGTTGAAACTGAACCAAAAATTGACATGAAAATCAACAATTTGTTGATTTTTCACTTTTCGGATACAAAAAATCGAAACTAGAAAACGACGGATCAGGTTTTTGGGTTTTTTTATTTATAAATTATTAATTATAAAGATGTTTTCATTTATAATTTTTTTCTAAATAAAATCATATTTCTACTTAATAAGGTTAAAAATGAGATTTGAGTAAAATGAGGAAATTTAGTGGGGTATTTATATGCATCAAGTATGGAGGATTCTTGAATATAATCTGTGGGACAAATTCACTCTACTTGAACAATTCTTCCAAATCTTTTATTGAGCATTATGAGCTTCCTTGGGTCTTCTTTGCTTCTTAACAAAGAAAAGTAATATTTTTTTTATTAAATATTAATATTAATTAATATACTATTTTAATTGATAAAAATTAGTAAAAAAATGGTTAAAATGAAAGATTTTTTTTTTTCGGTATCGGTTTTGGTATCGAAAACATAAAATTGACCCTTATCAATTCAGTTTCGACTGAAAAAACGAAACTGATAAGCACCCATATCAACCTCTCTGCACAGGCGTTGGAACTCTCAGACACAAAACGATTTCAAGCCTTCCAACTTTCCAATTATTTCTAGAAAATCAAGAGAAGCCAAAGTTGTTGAATTGGGAGAAAATGGCAAGGAGTGAGTTTCAGTGGAGGAAGACATCTTGAAAATTACCATGTGATGAAAGGAAAAGGAGGAAGGGTTGCCAAAAGGCAACCGCCTCAGAGGTTGAAGTAGTTGCATGTCAGTGCCCGACAATGACGTTGCTCCCAAAATGGCTCGGGAAAAGTTTTTCTTCTAGGAAGAAGTTAGGGGATGTCCATCATTAAGTCAATGAAAAATGGAAAGGGACCAAAGAAAACAAAAAAACGAGCAGCTTGGAACCCGCAAAGAGGCAGAAGACTAAGTATTGGTGGCCTACAACAACTGCGTAGGTTTGTTATAGCCAGCGCGCTCAGGAAGGAAGAAATTTTGAAGATAACCTTCCAAAAAAAGTCTACCCACCAGCTGGTTGCACATAGAATGATTGATAGACAGTTGATTTAACATAAAGATTAAAAGATGGTGTTTGATTGCAAAGCATGTAGAAACATCGGAGGTAAAACACAAATTCACAACAATTGTAGAGTTCCTTGAAATAATGGGCTCAGCAAGTGATCCGAGAAATTAGAATGTTTTACAACTTACAGTCCTTAATCCAACTAGTTAATTTCCTACAAAGAGGCTCGTGCTCAGTGTCAGGTATGATCTCGAACAGACTGGAAGGAGGATAATCCTAAAGTTTTCATCCTGCATAGAGAAAAAAGGAGCTTGACATCGTATGTTTCATGGCTCCAATCCAGCTGATTTCGGAGTACTTTCCATACCTTCTTTCCAACCCTCTTCACTGCTTCATAAAAAAACGTCTGATGAAACTAGGGAAAAATGTGCGAAGGGTACTTGTGGGCATTTCACTAATTTCCTTGATTCACGCTCTACAATTTCCAGAGAGAAGATATACAAAGAAATAAATGTAAGTACACTGGATTGTACGCCTCAAGAATTGCTTATCAATCTTATTAGCCAATAGATCAATTTATAGAGTATCTATAAGGGCGTATCGGTATTTTTCTTATGGATATGATAGTTAACCGGAGGGCTCACTTGTGGGCGGTGGTCATTTCTTGTTATCTTTTCTGCCGGTGGCTCGAGGAGGATGAGCCTGTCAGGCAGTGACTATCAAGTCCTTGTCGAGGCGATGCATCTGCCTGCTTCGAGGGAACTCGCCATTGGCACGAGGTCATTCCTCCTCAAGCCCGTATGTATAGGAACGGGGTGGATTCCTCGAGGTACGGTTAATCTTCAAAATAGCATATGTACTTCGCCAAATTTTGCTCTTCCCTACAGTGACTAGGCTAGACACTTGTTAGACTCTTACAAGCTATTTTTCAACCCACATCATAAATCCCCAAAGTTAAGGGTCATAGCTATATGTCCCTTGAATATTTTGGAATTTTGCAACCTTTATCTTTTATCGTATACTTGCCGAATATCTAACTGCAATGTTTCACCTTCTTCCAACTTTCCCTCCTTCCTCTGCATCAATTAGGGTGTTTTACCTTTGCCAATTTGCTTTCTTCCTGTGCACTGCTTGCTTGCCTAAAGCATCCGGCTTATCGTTGATGAGACGACTTTATACCTAATAAATGCAGACTAATTGAGTCTTATTTGGCTCAATAGGGATGATGGGACACGCTTTTTATAACTGTTTTCCTTCATTTTGTAGAAACAATTCATTAATTGCTCTTTGAGAGAAAAGGGAGAGAAACAGCCCCAAAAGCAGAGGTTTTACATCAATTGTCCAAGGTGTGACACCAGCTCCTGATCAAATGATCATGCAAGGTGATACGTATACACATATTTGCACGCGACATTTGGTATGCGGATAAATGTACCCCTTCACTGTACTTGAAGCTCCCACAATAAGCTACCGAAGTGGTATAAAAGGCAGAAACCAACACGAAGAGAAGAGACGACGAACGGGAGTTGGTTCGTTCAAGAAAGAGGGTTTTGAGTTACCATCCCAAAGCCCTTGCTCAAGGAAGAACTGATCTGATTCTGTATTTACCTTGTGATGAACTTAATACTGTGTTAGTAGAATGGCTCATGCCTTAAGCATGAGCCAAACCGCTAAATCCAGGGGCACAATGTAACCCTTGAAGAATGCGGGAAAATTATTGAATGTTTACCATGTTTTAATTGTCCTTATGGTGTTTGATCTTTCTGTTCTTCATCCTCATCTATTTATGTCTGATCAACGTGAGTAGATGCACTAAGTATACTGGGAGGTCGAGAGATACAAGTTATGCTAGGTATAGTAAGGTCCACATCAGTTGCTATAGCATGAGAATGACTATATAATCAGTGCTACTGTGTGAGGATCACTTGAGAGTAATGTCTCTAGTTTATTTGTATGTGATATCTAGATATGATCATTATAAATAAGAGAAGGATGTTTAAAGCTCGAAAGAGATAAGAGTAAGACATTCAATTTCTTGAAAGATAAGTTAACCACTACACCTATCATTGATACACTTGACTGGAGTGAACCATTTGAAATCATGTGTGATGCAAGCGACTACGCAGTAGGAGTAGTTCTTGGCCAAAGGAAAAACAGAGTATTCCGTACAATTTACTATGGAACCAGAACATTGAATGCATATTAAATCAACTATACCATCACAGAAAAGGAGTTGTTAGTAGTGGTGTTTGCATTTAACAAATTCAGACCCTACATTTTCGGAAACAAAGTAGTAGTATATACTGATCACTCTGCCATCGAATATCTCATGTTGAAACAGGATGCTAAGCCAAGGTTGATCAGATGGATTTTTCTCCTACAGGAGTTTGATGTTGAAATCAAAGACAAGAAGGGATCTGAAAATGTAGTGGCTGACCACCTCTCACGCCTGGAAAACCATACTAGAGGTGACATGGAAAAAGTACCAATTAATGATTCCTTCCCAAATGAAAGAAGACTGTTGGTTGTCCAAGGAAGTACAGAGCCTGTTTTGTAGATATTGCAAATTATCTTGCATGCAAGAGTATTCCCTATGGATCATCATGGCAACAAAAGAAGAGATTCTTCTCCCAAGTAAAGTCATATTTGTGGGATGAGCCTGTATTGTACAAATACAGCTCAGATCAAGTATTGGAATGTGGGGATACTTTGGAGGCAAAAGGACTACATAGTGGATTCTATTGGCCTATACTATTCAGAGATGCACAAGTGTTTGGGATCAAGTGTGACAGATGCCAAAGAATGAGACAAATCTCAAAGAGGAATGAAATGTCTCAGCAAAGTGTTCTAGAAGCTGAAGTCTTTGATGTATGGGTACTTGATTTCATGGGGCCATTTCCTCTGTCTGCGGATCAAACGTATATATTAGTAGCAGTGGATTATGTCTCCAAATGGGTTGAGGAAATAGCCACACTCTCTAGTGATGCAGCGGTAGTGCTGAGATTTCTACGCAAAAATATCTTTTCAAGATTTGGAACACGTAGATGCATTGTCAGCCATGGAGGATCACACTTCTGAAACAAAGTATTTGAAGCATTGTTGAGAAAATATGGAGTTCGACACCACACTTCATTGGCATATCATCCCCAGTCTAATGGTCAAGATGAAATATCAAACAGAGAAATTAAGAGAATTTTAGAAAAAAATAGTGAGCACATCCCGAAATGATTGGACATTAAGACTAGATGCACTTTGGGCTTATAGGACTGCCTATAAAACTCCCACTGGCATGTCTCCAAATTTTTTGGTCCATGGAGAATCTT
>JAOWBN010034071.1:0-10194 GCA_028565015.1 Pinguicula moranensis | reverse complement strand
TATTACTGAGCTTCCTCGCTATTGTTAGATTCTTAATCTGGCCCTGGTTCTTCAGTGCGCTAAACAGCCTATCTCTATCACAACCTTTCGGAAAGTTTGTTATGAAGATGCTTCGAGCAGGACCTTGCCCCTGGGCAGACAACCTAGGTGTGCTTTCTCTATGTCCCAGTCTGTAAAAAATGGACCTCATATTCTGGGACGGAAACTGGGAGAATTGGCTGCTAATTAACTGTGGTTCGCCCACCGGAGCTTTCCCGGCTTTAATCGTTGCCCTCTTCATCATCTTGAGCTGGTGAGCAGGGATAATCCAGGCAGACATCGCTAGTATAAGGGAAAACACAAGGAGAGGAAGCTAGGATGAGGACTACTGAGTGAACTCCCAGTGGGCGTGAGGCCACTGAGAGGGAGGGGTCAAGTGTCAGGGAGGGGTCAATTGAAAATCTTTTTACTTTAAACATGTTATCGGTCAAATCCAAAAAAAAAATTAGATGTATACAGAAAACAATGTACTTTCAAAAATTCACATAAAAATTTTTGAATTTTTTTATATCTTCTTCTCAAATCCCCAAAAATAATTTTGGATTTTTTTGTAGCTTTAACCGATTCGACCAACTCTGTTGAAATCCAAAAAATTTAGCTCCCCTCCCTTCAATTTCTAATTCCACCACTGATAATATATATATATATATGTATGTATATATATATGTATGTATATATATATGTATGTATGTATGGGAGTGCATCCGTGTACACACTATTAAACACATTATTATACATGTGATCTTGGCAGTTGATTTCATTAGAAATCAACGGTCAAGATTAGAAACAGATAAAAAAAATGCATTGTAGGGCTGCAGATTGGCCTCCGATCGATTTCTCTCTCCGTCTTCTTCAATGAACGCCTCAACATAAATCCTAAAATCTTCTTACACAGATGAGCGGTGGAAATCTTCTTAAACAGGTATGAAGAAGCATTTTTCGTCTGGAAAATGGGGGAAATAAAACCCAAAAGAATGCCCTAAACCCTACGGTACGCCATTTTCGTAGAGTTTAGGGCATTCTTTTGAGTTTTATTTCTTTCTTTTCCCTAAACCCAAAAGAAGCACCAATTCGAACAGTGAATCTGATATTCTGGGTGATTGATTTTCGCTCTCTTTGATTTTTCGTAAGATTGACAGCGCAAGGAAACATGGGTTTCTTCTGGAAGCAATTCAAGTTTTGGCGTATTTGAATCTGTCGATTAAGAAGGCTTACAAAAAAAGTTTCAATTTTCTGCTAGTAACGAGGGTTTCGACTCCAGATGCTTCGAATTCGAGGGTTTCAAAAGGGAGGTATTTTTTTAATCTTTTTCTGATCTTGGCCATTGATTTTTAATGAAATCAACGGCCAGGATCACGTATTTTTCTATGTGTTTATTTATGCGGATCCGCTCCATATATATATAATGTCAGCTATTTTGGATGTTACTGAATTATTCTGTAATTTTTTAAATTATTCTGTAATTACTTATATCATTTCTTTAAAATAATATAATTGTATCTTTCAAGGTTTATATCAACAAATATTACAAATACGCTCAAGAAAAAAAATTGAACACCGATAAATAAAATACAAAATTGTAATAAATTTTAAATTTCATAGCTAAGTTTGGGGATAAATTGGTCATTGCCATTAGAGATTCGGAAAGAGAATATTCTTTGAGGGACGAGTGAGATAATATTACCATTTAAAATCTCATACAGTTGTTGGGCATATAGAAAAAATACGGGGAACCCAAGAATATTTACGAATAAAAATAAGTTTTTGGATGTGCGTTTTTTTAGATATATTAAATCTTACAGCTAGAGTTTTGAAACCCAAATGGCCATTAATTTTCTCAAGATGGATGAATGAATTTTTGTAATATGTAAATACATACTTTTCACCATTTTTTGTCAAATAGAGTTGAAATAGTCATCATTGATAATTTTTTTAGCTTTATGCTAATAATGGAGTAGAGCAAAATTGCTCTATTAAATTCCAGTGCTTCTATTTAGTGAAGTTGCTGTAACTCAATACATAAAATGACGCAATGCATATTGGGTCGCAACAGAAATGGCCTCTTTGTATAATTATAAGAGTAATGCCGCGTACATCTGACCCCCCAGACCTCAACTTAATTGGGGATATATTGGGTATATTGTGAATTGTGGTGAATACTTTTCTTTATTTAATCAACAAAGCATTTCATGCAGACCTTTATCGTATCACGCTATTGAATTTCAGACCATTTCAATTGTAATTGATGGTGTTCTATCACTTAAGTTGTCGATGCTCAATTACTGATGGTATAATTGATGATTATAAACTGAATCAATTGGCCGTAGAGCCAGAATTCCAGAGTAAGGGGTAAAATTCAAATTGAGATTTTGAAAGAAGGGTCAAGTCCCAAATTTAAATGGATATATACTCAAATTGGGTTAACACAAAATTTAATGCACTAAATGAATTATAAAACAAAATCCGGGTAGGGCTATGAACGCCTCTGCTCACCCCGGGCTTCATTACTGATTGGCCATCATACTTCTATTTTATATGGGTCAGTTTGGTAGCGGGATAGTTTTAGTCCCACTTCAGGGATAACTAGGGTGATTCTGTCGGTTTAAGTAATACCTAGGCTGTTTGGTACATAATTTTGTATGGTGTTCATATTAAAAAAAAAGCAGGATACCGGTAATATCCCATTGGATAACAACGGATTAATCTGTATTATATTGTCCACGCCATTAAATAAATTTAAATGAGCAAATTACCCCTAGTTTTACTATATATAATCCGTCCAACTGCAATTGTTGAACCCTAGCCGCATTTCTCTCGAACATTTCTCCCTTTCTCTCTAATGGTCACCCTCTTCACATTCTCGATGGCCCTGACCAACCCCTCCCGCTGTCGTGTTTGGTACCAACCTTCTTTAGCATTAGGCTATATACCGCAGGCAACCACAGAAAATCCGTCGTCATCCCATGAAACTCATCTCCATGGAAATTCACTGAAAATCCCATCTTTATAGACCTATCCACTCTGCCAAGTCCACCCCATTTATCTGACTCACCCACCCCAAGTTACCCCAAGCTCCTTCGTCGAAGATCCTATCCATATATTTGACACCTCCATCCCGGTTACCCCAGTATCCTTCATCGATGACCCAATCCAAATTTTTTACCCCTCCCCATGCCAAGTCCACCAAACCCAAAATGAACCAACAGGTTCAAGCGCCCAGTTAGGAAAATGGGCAACTAAAGAGCGTATTACGACCGATTCTTTGTTCTCCGTAAGAAAAATTTCAACAAGGATATTGATGACGAACAGGTGTATTCTAGCTACTGGAATAAGCCCGTTGGAAATGAAGATCCTTCGTTCTTTGAGGTCTAACTATGCGTTGCTGTGGAGCACGATCACTCCCCCTCCCCCACGTCAACCAGTAGGCCAAAATTATACGACGATGAAGGAGTAAGTTAAGGGTCTATTTCCTATTTCACTGTATTTTATTGGACATCTCTCTTCTTTTATTCCACTTACAAGTTTTTGTGATAGATGGATGATGGAGCATTTGTAAAGCATGCTAACAATGCATGAGTTGTTGCATTTATTCCTTCATTATGTAATATTTTAGATAGGATCATTGCAACCTTGAATGGTCCGGATAATTCAGCTAAAATGGCTATATTACCCACTATTCAAGGCTGCCACCATCGAGTTGCAAGCTCCAAGAAGAAGAAGAATCAAATGCAACAAGAGAAGAAGAACATCAAAAGATCTTGTTCCAAAGTTCAAGCAATATCTTGTTTCTGGTGATTTTATTAATCAAAGTACAAACTCAGGGCCATTATCATCCAAAGAATGATCATCTAAATCTAAGTGACCACAACCATAAACTGCAAACAAGAAAGCAGCAAGCCCATTCTGCAGGAAAACAGGAAATATAGAAGCAAAAGCAGCTGATCGTGAAGCGTTTTCAGGAGCTACCAGAAGTGCATCAGAGTGATTTAGCATGATCCATCTGAAGCCGAATGTTCACATGCAGCTCAGGTAAACACCGAATCTCTGATGCATAGATTTTAGCAGACCAAAAGCTCAGGAAAAATTCTGAAAGTAGCGAACTCGATCAGCTTGCAGAGCAGAAAGAAAACTGTTTTGACAGTTTTTCTTGTTTGATGAAGATCATGATTTTTTCTATAAGTCTTCAGGTGTTTCCCTGTACGTGCTGCTATACGACTTACATACAGAGACATACATGCCACGTTCAAGGAAAATCTGGAGCAAGATCCAGTCAAAAACAGATTGGAAACAGCTTCCCTATCCAGGGTCCAGGAAATCCCTATTTTCAAGGGATCTGTTATTCTTTTATCTCATCTGTTTTTGAGTAGATTTTGGTATATAAAGGAGAGGAATGAAAAGGGTAGAGAGGAAGTCAACAAAGGGACACAAAAATGTTGTACTTTCCATTCAAAATTTAAGAAAAAAAAAGCTGCTAACAATTTGCAGCAGGGTGCTGCTAACAATTTGCAGCAGGGTTGAGCAAACTGTCTTCTTGTCATGACTGTTTCTGCGAAAACCTTACTGATCTCCCCAAATATGCTCGGTTAAATCCATCACACTTCTATTGATATGCAAGTTCTGAGGGTGCCTGGAAGGATTGGTGAGGTGCAGATCCAAATGCAAGGCAATGGTATTAGTTTTAAGTTTTTAGGTACACCTATATGTTTAAGTTCTTGTTGACTTGGATTGACCATCTAACGAAATAAGAATTGAATCAACAACTAATAAGGATTTAGGGGTTCTGTTGGTTCACTAAAACCTATAGGATAGCAGCATTAACCATCAAATGGGGCGGTTAGTCCATTTCTTAGTTAAGGTGACCTAAAACTAAAGTGTAGAGGAAGGAGTATTCGGTTACACTCTTAGTTTCACATTCTTAATGAGCTTTTGTGATCTTAATGTTGCTCTGATATATGAGTTAGGAGACTGATAAACCGGTTAGAAATTCAGGATTACAGGAAGAAAAGCAGTAGTTGAAGAACTACACATTAATTACCATAAAACTATCTAAATGTGCACCTATGATCCTTTTGCTTCCAAGGCTAATCCTCATGGCTTTAGGTTAGAAGAAGTATGTTTCTCATTTGATATTTCATCCAGATTTCATCCTTGAATCCTTTTTTATAGTTTCATCATTTATTTGCAACAAACTTCCTCCATCTTTCTTATGTTTTTTGCAGCAACATATCAGAACAAGAGCATGAAGCATACACCTTCTTTCTCTGTGGATTCGACCCTATGCTATTCACTTGCTACCCCTTTAGCTTGAGTAGTATGATTCAAGATAACCTTGAGCTAGTTTTCCATCCACAACACTGAAGAAAACAAGTCATCAAGTTGATGTCGTTGCCGAGGAAAGGCAACTGTGTTTTGTGTTCCTAGTTTCTGATTTCTGTTTTGATAAGCTACTGTTTTATTGAATTTTTTTCTTGTAGTTGGCTGTCTTATGCACAACCAGCCACCTACTGATAATCTTCCCTTTGATAAGACGCCAGAAAGATTATTCCACAGGAGGAAGAGACAGGTAATTGCACAAAGACAATCAGGAAGTACACCAAGCTGCAATTTTGATCCTTAAAAAGTACACCAAGCACGTGGGACGAATGTGATCTACCCACCGGAAAGCGAGCAGTTGTTTGTAAATGGGTTTTCACAATCAAATACAACTCATATGTAACGATAGAACAATATAAGGTACGATTAGTGGCAAAGGGTTATACCCACACCTACGGAATCGATTATCCAGAAACCTTTTCTCCGGTTGCAAAACTTGATAAGTTAGAGTACTATTATTTTCTGCATTGGGACCTACAAGAAGAGGTATACATGGAGCTTCCCAAACCAGTTTAACAAAGGTCAAGTATGTTTTCTGAAAACAATCACCAAAAGTCTGGTTTGGACGCTTTATCATTATCATGAAGCAGAATGGGTATCAACCGAGTAACTCAGATCACACACTTATTATCAAACAGAGGGGAGAACTAGTTACATGTTTAATAATATATGTGGATGACATGACCATCACAGGAAATGATAAGGCTGAAATATGTGATTTTTGTGCCAGTCTATTAAGAGAATTTGAGATGAAGGATCTTTGAAATATAAAGAATTTCTTGGGAATTGAAGTTCGACGATCGAAATACGGGATTTTTATATCTCAAACAAAACACATCCTGGATCTTCTAGCAGAAACTGGCTTGATTAATTGCAAACCAGTAGATACCCCAGCTATCGTAAATCAAAAGTTGCAGATCATTGAAGGGGCAACACTCATAGATCAGACAAGATATCAGCATTTAGTCAGCAAGCTAATCTACCTAGCACATACACACCCTGATATCGCATATGCTATGGGAGTAGTAAGTCAGTTTATGCACCAGCCTCAGGAGGATCATATGGAGGCAGTCCTGCGAATATTACGATATCTTAAGGGGTCACCGAACAAAGGAATCTACTTCCAAAGAAATGGCCATTTAAGAATCGAAGGGTATGCAAATGCTGACTAGGCAGGAAACCCGATGGATAGAAAGTCAACCACTGGATACTTTACCTTGGTCGGAGGAAATATCGTGACATGGAGAAATAAGAAACAAAAGGTGGTTGAGTTATCGAATGCCGAGGCTGAATTTAGGGAAATCGCAAGAGGACTTACTGAACTACTTTGGCTGAGAAAACTAATGGCGGACATTGGATATCCGATAAGAGACCTGTGCCTATTACGGTTTAACAATGAGGCTGCTACTAGTATTTTCAAAAATCCGGTCCAGCACGACAGAATCAAACACATAGAGATTGACCGTCATTTTATCAAAGAAAAGCTGGACGAAAAAGTCATCAATATCCCATTCATTCAATCAGAAGACCAGCTAGCAGATATCTTAATCAAGGTAGTTCCAAGACTAGTCTTTTCGAATAATTTGTGCAAGTTAAAAATTGAAGACCCTCCAATTCAACTTGAGAATGAGTGTTAGTTGAAATAAGGGAAAAACGTGTATAATTGAAGTCGACTGAAAAAGGAAGAATCCCTGAAAATCAGGGATCCTTCCTTATATCAATTATACATGTTCCCTATCAAAAGATGGCATCCAATTTGTGGGGCAATTATAGTAAGAATTTTATGAAAGGAAATTCATATCCATCTGACCCTAAAGGTCTCAATATAAATCTTGATTATCCTACTAAAACAAGAGTGAGCGTGGTTGGAAAACTTTTCTTTCAAAGAGAACAGCAGCATCCTCTTCAACAACTTGAACTGTCGTACTATATGGAATTCAAAATGCACAGCATCCATAAAATTCATAAATTTCATGAATTTGTTTACACATACTTCTGGTCTGTACTTCATACTGAAATTTGAAAGCCAAGGCTATTCGCTTCTCCAAGTACAGTGTCTGTCTGCAAGGACTAGAACTCATTGATGTCGATGCAATAACCCTCAGACGGAGATGAAGGATTAGGCAGTATTCAAAATAGCCCATCTCACTTGAGCATCTGCCTTCTTCTGAGTGAAACCCAAGCTCTTCAGTAGCTTGTCCAACTATAAAGAAACATGTCCAAAGTCATTTCACTGAATGAAAATACAGGTTCTGTAACAGATAAGGATCTAGAAGCATGCGCTTTCTGTGACCCTTGTAATATGAAATTCTTTTAACAGGTGAGTTTGCGTACACTAATGCATGAATATGGAAGCTCATGAGATTGGCCCGCATGATTTTTTATTATGAGAATGAACGCGAAGAGAAGGGAAACCATGTTGATATCTGCAAGACCTCCCTCAGCAGTACTACACAGGAGATGCTCAGTGATCACACTGGCTAGTGCTATGTGTTGAAGTATCCACCATCCCACACCGGTTAGGAGAAGAGAAATGTATAGGGTTTATATAGAATTATCAAACATAACTTGAATGAGGTCTTTTATGGATAAAAGCCCTAATAATAAACTCGTGAGGGATTCAGCCCAAAGTGGACAATATCATCCAAGTAATGTGGTGTTTAAAAAATTTCAACATGGTATCAAAGCGATAGGTACATTCGAACCTGTGTTCTTCAATTTGTGGCACTCGCAGAAGTTTGCCTTGTACTGAACAACGATTCAGAGAAATCGATATGGATACAAACTCATTCCTTGAGGAACAACTCCAAGTTCATGGCTCAGAAAGTTCAGGAACACAGTTGGTTGGTATTTTACTGAACGAGACCAACTTTCTCATATGGAGAAGTGCAGTAGAATCTGCACTTGAAGCAAAGTTGAAATTGGGAATTGTAGATGGATCCCTTGAAAAACCAAAGGAGGACACCAAGCTGTTCTTGAAGTGGAAACGAGCAAACAGCCTGGTGTGCTCCTAGCTGAAAGGATCGATGATCTCTAAACTGATGAGACAGTTCATGTTTGTACACAATGCGTGCCAATTGTGGCTAGACTTGGAAGGCACATTTGGGACAGCTTGTCTACCATGCCTCTTTGAGTTAAAAAGAACCATTGCAACATTGCGCGAAGGGACTGCAAGCGCAGGAGAACATTTTGGAACATTAAAGCAAATTTGGGACTAGTATGAGCACCTTAGACCTTTGCCTCACATTGAAGGGGAGGTTGGGGTGCTCCTGGAGACTAGAGAAAATGAAGATCGTGTTATGGAATATCTGATGGGCTTGAATGAGACATTTGAGCACAAAAAAAGTCAAATAATGTGTTTGGATCCACTGTCGCGCTTGGATAAGGTGTATAACATGATCATAACAGCTGAGAAACATCGCCAAGTGAGCAATAATATGGTGAATGGGAGTGATGAAATGAATGCAGCTTTGCTGACCAGAGGAATTGGTCTGAAGACAGACACTTCTTCATATCATAACAACAAGTTTAATAGAGGTGAAAAAGGGAATATCATATGTCAGCATTGTGGAGGACCGGCCACACTATAGATGTGTGTTAAAAACTCAAGGGGCGATCGGAATGTGGGCATTGCGGCAAAAAGGGACACACGGTTGAGACCTGCTACCAACTTAAGGGACATCCTGATGGAAGAGGTAAACAGAAACCAAAATCTTATAATGTTGCTAATCAAACTGTGGTGCAGGATGGTGCATCCTCGCAGTCTACTCCCCTTGATTTTAGAGCTGAATAAGTAGGGAATTTATATGAGATCGTTGCGCAAATGCAACGTGACATACAACAGATCAACAAAGGAAAGAGCATGGCCGAACAAGTGGATGTTGTGACTGTGAACATGGCCCACTATGCCGATTTTGAAGGTACAAATATATATCCACACCTTACAGTCACTGTGTCTGCAAATATAAAGTGCAAGGATTGGATCATTGACACGGGGGCTATTAATCACATATGCACTGACCTAAGCATGATGTCCAAACTATGTTCCTTTAAATCTCTTACCCCTGTCAGCTTACCCGATGGTACCATAAAGCCAGTGTTCTGCCGTGGGAATGTCACATTGAAGAACTCTATGATATTAGATTCCTGCTTGTATATTCCTAGCTTCAAACGCAACATGTTGTCTGTTCGTAAACTCCTGCTGTCAACTAACATTTCCAGTCTATTTCTCCCTAATTTTTGTGTGTTTCAGGACCCTAGAATTCTTGTTGTTGGACCTGTTGTCCGAGGCCTTTATATCCTGTGTGCCTCCTCTTTTAATCCAAAGCTTATTCAGCATGTGCAGTGCCTCATCCCATCAACTCAGCTCCTACACAGATCATCCAGACACTTCTTTTTGGCACAAACCGAATCAGACTCTTCATATGCTGTCATCAGTCCTCTCCTATTGCATAATAGGCTAGTCCATCCTTCTTTTGATGTATTAAAATATTGCAATAGCCCGGATATTTTGGACCATGTAAACAGGGGAGAGTTATTGTGTGAAATCTGCCCTTTATCTAAACAAAGTGCTTAACGGTATTCATCTAGTAACAATGTCTCAGAAAAATGCTTTGATTTGCTTCATTTAGATGTTTGGGGCCCGTATAACATTCCTTCTATCACCAATTGTCAGTTTTTCCCAACAATTGTTGATGAAAAAAGTAGGTGCACATGGACCTATCTGTTCCAATCTAAAGCCACTGTTAACCAACTCATTTCAGCTTTTCTTAGCCTTGTGAA
>JAOWBN010034060.1:0-10194 GCA_028565015.1 Pinguicula moranensis | reverse complement strand
CAATTACTTTACCATCACTTACATCTTGCTTTATCAGTTGATCAATAATCTTCGCAATTTCAACTCCTGGCCTTGAACAAGCTAGCAAACATGTATCTAGCCATTCTTTATGCACCGGATCAGGGGATATTTTCATCACTTTTTGTTGCCCAAGTGTGGATGTTATAAATGTTGTATTCTTGTTTCTAGTTGATGTGCCATGGCAACGAGCATTTTAAATTATGCAATCTATCAACATGTGACATTGTAGATACATAGAGTAGTTGTTGGAGCTGCTATTGGCCAAACATGTCTCTTGCTCTCTACAGGAACCAAGTGTAAAAGATCTATGATGCCACATACCAAAGGTTCAATGAAATTTGCTGCTTGATTTATGCTATATGCTTTTTGTAGATGTGCTATATAAATATAGAACATCTACATTTCTTGTTGGAAGGTGAAGTTGAAATTACTATGATAAAAATATGCTAAAGTAGTCAAAATGAATGAACACTTTCAATAAAAAAAAATATTAGAATTTCGGGATACTAAATGAACTAAACAAACAAACCATGGAAAAATCCAAGCATCTTTTGATTTCTTCCCTTTTAAATTCAATTTGAATCAAACCTAGAAGATTTTTTCAGGGGTTACGATTCAAAAATAATTTAAAAAATGAATTTAATACCACCTGTTATCCAATAAAACCTAAAATTCCCAATAATAAACCAAAAGCTCCACCCCGATTAGTTACAAATGTTTTTTAACAAGCATTTTCCATGGAAGGTCTTGTGAACCAAAACCCAATTAATAGATAGGAACACATTTCAACCAGTTTGGATTTGAGATCTCCATGATTTTACTTCCTTTATACACTTTGTAAATCACAGTGTTGGGCTATGAGACTGTCGTATGTACAGAAGTTTGAGGTGGCGGAGATGCGAATGCTAAGAAAGGATGTGTGGTTGTACGAGATTAGATAAGATTCCGAATGGGATCTTTAGGGACATAGGCGTTACATCCATCAGCGCCAAGCTGAGAGAGGGGAGATTGCGATGATTTGGACATGTACGCAGAAGGCATGTCGACGAGCCCGTTAGGAGAGTTGAAGGGATCCAAGTTGATGGAAGGCAGGGGAGAGGGAGACCTAGGAGGACCGTGGGAGGAGTAAGTTTGATTAGATTTAGCAGGATTGGACCTCTCTAAAGAGATGGCTCTGATAGGACGAGTTGGAGACGTCGTATTATAGTTAGAGATGTATAGAACTATATAGGACAGACGTATGATTACTGAATTTTTGAAAGATCGAGGGAGAATAAACTATTGGCGAGATGGTACTTACTTGTTTATTTATTTATTCCGTCGGGTATTTATTTATTTATTTATTTATTTATTTATTTATTTATCCAGGTATGAATTTATTTATGCATTATTTTCTACTTCTATTTTTATTTTTGTTATTATTATTTTCTTTCTTGAGTTGGTGGTCTCCACGGAAACAGTCCTCTCATCTCAACTTGCTAATCATGATCTTCCTTCAATTCTCTAATCTTTCAACTTCAAGTAAATAAGTAGTACTTGTTATCACCATCCACGACAATACAAGACAGAAATTTCACCAACATTTATAAGGAACAGGAAAAAGGTTACTCCTGAGATTCAAGGAGCTACACTAACCCTTAACACAAAATCAAGACGCGCGCTTCCAGGTTAACATGGGAATTCCTCTCCAAATGCAGACAGAAGAATCGTTAGAATCCACAAAACTATGTAGCGTAGGACAAGCGATATGGGGACGGCCGTTTGTTAGAATTACACAGGTTTTAGGTTTTAATTTTGATTTAAGTTAAATATTTGGCATTTCTTTACTTTTTAAAAATTAAAGAAAAAAAACTGATTTTTTGCACCAAAACCGGTACCGGTACTGATACCCGAAAATAGAAAAAAATAAAAAAATAAAAAAATAAAAAATAAAAAATAAAAAATAAAAAATAAAAATAATAAATTCAATTTTTGTTTCAATTTCAGTTAAAACTAATTTTTTCGACTTTTTTGCTCACCCTTTAATAATTAAGTTAATTTGCAAGGTGCACCACATATTGGACTCATGTGAATGCATGTGATTGACGGGAAAGCAATAGTATTAAACTGAATTAGTAGATAATAACAGTGTTTAAGTAAACCCCAACATGGAGATCTACTGCTTCCCTTATTTGTTCGGACAAAAGTTGACATGAATCCAGCTTTGTGTCGACACATAATTGTTGGATTAGGCTTCCTTTTCACAGACAGAGAAGCTCTAACCACCTCCGTGCGCCGCCTTAAATGGATAAGTTATTCATTATCACACAACACCATCTAACCATGGATGGGTGATGGAAAAATCAGAATGAGCTGGAAATGAGCAACAAAGGAAAAAAAATACTTTATCCTCTTTTTGCTGCCCATTGGTCCTTATTCTTCCTCCTTTAATTTAGAACGAAGCATAATGGGGTTGGGTTCGACATCTTCTAGCATAAAAGTTCAAGTTCCTATTTTTAGAAGTCAGCTTCTTTCTTTTCTATAGTTCCAATTTGAATGGTTAATGAGTAGTTGTTAAGCCACTTGTTATGGACCTAGATCGATACCGACTTATGGGTAAACTATAGTAGAATTCGGGACTCAAATTTAGAAGAGAACCACCAGAGCTTCTTGAACTCTAAGCGAGATCGAAATGGGAGCTCGTTTTGAGAGTTGCAATAACCTCTTAGAAAGATGGGCGATCTTCCATTAAAAAATATACGCCAATATTTGTAGAGTGATAGCCGTCCCATTGCGTTGGGCGAACAAATATGAGGGATCTTTTGAACCACCTGCTTAACAACTTCTCTAAAAGCAATAGAGAAGTAGAAGTACGAGTGAGGATTTTAAAACATTCAAGATTGAATTTTTGCTTAGTCAAAAGCCACTTCATAAAACTTCTTCTCTTAAGTTGATTTTAGGCAGTATTTTTACGCATCCCACTTTTTTTTTCTTCAAAATTTCAAACTTTGTCATAACTCATAATCCCCCTCAATATTTTTTGTCTTCTGTACTCATAAGTCATACCCTACCCCCGCCCCCCGGCCCCCGCGTGCGCGTAGAGTAGAGTAGAGTAGTATCGTGTTTTAATGGGGAAGGAATAATCCAGGTTGTTTTCGGTATGGAGAGAAATGGGGTTGTCTGCGTGGGAAAAGTGGAATGCTTTGATGGGGAAGAATCATGTGGTTGCATGTGCATTCAGCTTCCAGAGAACATGCAAAGAAAAAGGAAGGCGTGCCAAAACCCACAACCACAATTCTTTTCAATAGCAGCAAATTTAACTTATTTTCCATCCAATCACTCATATAAAATACAAAATACATTGGAACATCTGACTCAATAATTTGGAAGCATCCTACCATAACAAGAAAACCCCAAAAATAAAAAGCTCCATTTTCTATAGTTTTTCTACAAAATAATCTATCTAGAGGATTTGTTTCATTGAAACTTGTATGAAACTGAGGTTGTTCAACTATTTGAATATATCGAATCTCGAGACTGCTCAAGCACTTGAATTGAACTATAAGAGATTAATTATTTACATTGTCGTTATCCTTACGAAGGGATACCAACCCTCCACCCCGATGCAGGGATAAGACGGGAGTGTGGGTTGAAAAAGTAGGGGAAAAAAAAATATTGTGTAAATTTTGGAAATAAAAAAAATATTTTGGATCCCTAAATTTGCTCCATCCTCAATTTGTTTGATCCCTCCTCATTTTATATCCCGTTCAGCCCCTGCCCTGCCCCCATGCCTTCCATTTCCACCTATAAATGCTTCTTGCATTATTTTGTGTACGCCATCTGAATGCAAACTGAGTTTTTCTCATTTTCTTCACACAACTGATTTCCAATCCACTCTCACATACACATCCATATACATATCTATCAAGTATCATGGGAACTGGAAGTAACCCTAAAAGCACTGCCCTCTCCTCTCTCCGATGCCTCCTTACGAATGAAGATTTCAGCAACCCCATGTGGAGAAAAATAAGTTCCGAATTGGAGTCCAGGAATCCAACGTGTTCAAAGAAGATGAGCAGCATGAGGATTGACAGCAGAGGTTCACTTACAATGAAGAGAAGGGTTCGTTACGAACATCCTTCCGTTCGAACGCGAACGCGCGGTGTCGAAAGGAAGGTTAGATCTCTGAAAAAGCTTATCCCAAACTGTGAATCCATCGGAGTGGATAGACTTTTCATGGAGGCCGCTGATTACGTTTTGGCCCTGCAAATGAGGGTTCGTGTCATGCAGATGGTGGTGGAGATGCTGTCTGGTGGGGATGCGTAGATGTTGTGAAATTGTGATGTTTCCTTCCTGTCATTATTGAACTTTCCGCCACATACGTAGCTTCAGGATAGTTTTGCCCTGGATTGGAATGGCAATTCAATTTGTTATGTATTTATTTACTTACGGTTATGATTTTCAATGTGAGGACAAGCTAGTTTTGTTTTATGTATTCAAATCTGGTTGTATCATCAGCTGCACTGCACTTTACTTTTATTGTTCTCTTTCCTAGCATATCTAAGTCAACTCCGGAGGAAATTGTTCTTGATGAGGAACATGCACAAGGAAAAAACAAAGCAGGTTTTTCTTAGATCGAAAAAATAAAAATAAATAAAAATTCATTTCAAAATTTGATAGTTGTTTGATATTGAGCGCCCATCCAAAAAATTACACTGAAGCAGGTGAACAGTAATTCAAAAACATTGAAATAAAAAAATCGAAACGTGATAGGTGGGGGCGGCCACCCCTGTACATTCGCCCGTTTTCACACGGCTCGGTCAGTGACAAAATCTCTGTAGACCACACCACCCAGGCACCCACCAATAATGAACGGCGACCAGCCGTCGGCACTTTGTTTTTATTTCTTTTTTGAAGGAATCGATAAGTATGGTGACGAATCGGACAGGACAGGGTGACTCCACTCCACATATCTTCTTCTTCTTCTTCACGTGCGATTGATTTGTCTATTCCGTCCAAAAAAATTGTAGAAACCCAATAACAAAAAGTTCCCCATCAGTCTGGGCCGAAGACCTTTCTCTACTCATTGACGGGGCCAATGGATCGGGTTGTTTTGTAATCGTGATTGAGTATATTTCAAGTCTATCGATATAGCACAATGCGATAGAGGGTAGGCATGCAACCCGAGCCCAAAATAAATCATCTGCCCTGACATGTTTTGGGACTGAGATGGGCCGGCCGTTTTGGGACTTGTACGGGTAAAGCCAGGAATTTAAGTGAGGGAGGGCCAAAAATTTTTCCTTTGAGTAAGTCGAGTTGAATCAGGTCCGGTCGGATATGCACGCTCAGAGTAAAAATTGAAAAAATTATACCAAGTCGAGCCGTTGGTCTACAAGTTCAGAAATTTAAAATTTGGTTGACAATAATTCAGTAAAATATTAAAATTTCAAAAATAACTATTTTAAAGAAATATTAAAGATACATTTAAAACTATCCAAAATACATATGAAAATAATATTCTTATAGAAATTATAAATGACATCAATGTTCTATGGCCTAATGGTTAGGCCTCTTTATAATGAATTAAATCATCTAAGGTTTTTCTTTTTGATAAGTTAAAATCATCAAGGTTTAAAAAAATCCAAAGTTACTTTTGTTTAAAAAAAAAAGAATTGAGAAGTTGCGAATGGGACTTCAATCCAAGTTTACAATTTTAAAAATCTTATATTTTACCAACTAATCTACAAATACTTCCTGTATTATTTTAAATATAAATACAATATCAATCTCATGGACCAAATTAAAAAAATAATTTTTTATATGTATAAAAAAAATTTAAAATTTTTGGGGGACCATGGCCCCTGTTCCTCCCTTGCCTCGGTCCCTGATTGCTTGTGTCAGGACTCATATCCACAAATGGTTGATAGTCCAATACGATCATTTTTTTCTAATTTTTTAAATCTTAAATGAATTATTTAAAAATAAAAAGTAATAAAAAGTATATATATAAATTATATTAAAAAATGGATCATGCCAGGTAATGCGGTAGCGGCCGGTATGGTTTGGGCCAAGACGGTGGATAAATAGATCGTACTGGGTTGGACTGGTAGGATGCACAAGTTGATGGATCAACCCAATGTAGCCTTTAACCTACCTCTACATATAAGTTTTGTTTCGCACCGACTCTGAAGGCTAGAGTGGACCATTTATCATAGGGGGTGGGTACCGACTGTTGGTACCACCACCATCTCCATTTCTGACCACCGTGATCGATGGCGGTGGAGGATGCATTTTTGTATTCCGACAAGAAGTCGATGGCGGTGGCGGATCAATAGTTATCAATGGCAGTGGTGGATTCAATGGTTATCAATGACGAATATTGTCTATCCACTTGTGACACCACCTATAGCCACCCCTATTTAAATCTCCCATTTTTTCTAAAAAATATAAACCAAACAAAATAAAATATAACAATATATCCCAACTTTAGGCAGGGTCTGGGGAGGGTGAGAATGTACACAGTCGTACCCTAACCACTAAAAAGAGATCAAAAAACTGTTGCCGTGCAGACCCTCGACTTTTCGAACAAACAGATACACACACAAAATAAGAAAATATCGAGAGGGAGAGAGAGAATACGATCGTCACCCACCTAACTCTCAAGTTGATACAAACCAGACTTTCTACAAAATATAGATTTAATTAAATATATATATAAATATATATATATATATTTCTTTGTTCCACCCTTCCTCGAGTCTTTGGGATTGGTGCCCCGAATGTTGACTTCTTTCCTACCAGACAAACCCATTTTTGTCTTGCATCGAAAACGTCCCCCGTAAGCAACGTGGTCAACACAGTCTCCACAACCATGCTGTGCTGTAGCCTCTAGTAGGATATGGATTGGATAGGACAGAAGAAATAGTAGAATTCGAAAAGAGAAGAAGACAAGCAGTCGGCAATCCAAAGAGAGAGATAGAGACAAGGTGCGTACGTTGGAAGCAACTGCAGGGCCCCCACAAAGAAGATGCCCCCACAAAACGCGTCAAGTCAAGAGAAGATGAGTGGGAATCAGACACATCGTGACCGTCGGATCGTGAAATCGATGGATTGGAGCAACGTGCGTTCATTGGATTACGGGCTCTTGTCCAACGCATAAATTTGGAATTTCAAAGGAAAACAAACATTATTTTGTAGATCGATGAAATAACGGGATCTTGATTTACGGAGATTTCATTGAATATCCACCAAGTCGTGTGCATTGTGGCATCTCAACAAATTGAAATACATACGGACTTGGAGCAAAAATGATATAGCACATGACAAATAATAACGTACGAGTGCACAAATTTGGTCAAAATGATCAAAATATCTTCGTATTAAATATTAATACATAGTTTAATATAAAAATATTTTAATTATTTTGACCTATTCATATTAATCACGCGCTTCTGATCGTCCGCTATATCATTTTTGGACTCAGAGGAATGGAGTCGTGGCCCATCCCATGCTAATGTCATGAATAATTATTGCCATTTCCTTTTTTGTTTTCGAATGGCCTCCATTCTGACAGTCTGCAAAAATGCGCGTTTTTTGCCACAATGAACTCTTTGCGTTCCCACCCTACCCGGTTCCCCGGTCAAAACGAATGTTTGAATCGGTCGTCTGGATTTAAATTTAATGCGACCACCGCCCACGGCACACGGACCACCCCCTTCTATTCCACGATTGACACATGCTATTACTGGTCAAGATAGATAGATAGCTTGCTTTCGGGATAAGTTTTCACTTGGTACAATATACACTTATTATACTATACAACAAGGGAGTCAAGTGGAGGAACTCAGTATTCGTTCGACGAAAATGGAACAGACACTCGCATCGTACGATTCTTTCAGTAATGGTTCGATTTGGGAATACTTTGTTGAAGGGGAAAAGATGAGCTGCAGCTCAGTAGGGTTCGTGGAGCTACTGAACATGCAAGACTTTGGTGGCCCTTCAGTCATGGGTGTGTTGAAACAGGCGAGTGTTCAACCTTTTGAGAAACCCTCCAGTCATTTGGAGAAGGAGAATGGGGAGACGAACGAGGTGGTCAATTCACCGGCCACACCAAATTCTTCGTCTATCTCTTCAGAATTCAGTGGTGGATGGAATGAGGACAGAGTGAAAGAGAAGCACAAGAGGAAGACCAGCAAAGAGTAAGCGACACGACACCTCTTTCATTTCATTTCATTTCTGTGTGTTGTCGGGATAAGAGAAACATATTGATTGCGTTTTTGCTACTTTTAGCCTAACTATGTTGTACCAGGTTGAAACCTAAGAAGACCAGTCTGAAGAGGCGGAGAGAGCCCAGATTTGCATTCATGACTAAGAGCGAGGTGGATCACTTAGAAGATGGATACAGATGGAGAAAATATGGACAAAAAGCTGTCAAGAACAGCACTTTTCCAAGGTATACTACTTAATCATATATAGACATGGATATGCAGTTCAGATTCGGACTCAGCTCATGTTTTTGTGCAACGTTCGTTGTTGCAGGAGCTATTACAAATGCACGAGTGCATCGTGTAACGTAAAGAAAAGGGTGGAGAGATCTTGCCAGGATCCCACCACTGTTGTCACCACATACGAAGGCCAGCACACTCATCCAAGCCCAGTCATGACAAGGCCAATTGCAGCTACACCGATGTATTCAAACTTGTTATCTTCACTACCCCCTGAGATGACGATTCTTGCACATAATCAACAACAAACTCTCAACTACTCGGTCCCTGTTAATTGTGGATTAAGGGGTTTAACAACTTCTCTCAGAGCTTCTGGAGTGCAGCCAATACAATTATGCCCCGAGGCTTCTGATTTTTTAACAGATCAAGGGCTTCTACAGGATATGGTGTTGCCATGGTCCGCACTGAAAGACGACGAAGAGCAGTCGTGAAATTGGTAGACTATATTTCTCTTTTACCAGTTTCTCGCGTACTGACTGATAGAGCTAGGAGACCTGGACAAGTAAGTTTGTAGATGAAAAGGGAAGAACCATCTGTATTTTGTCTAGTTTTTATAGTATCATCGCATAGTTCCTTGATCTTGTCATTCAGAACTTTTCACTGCGTATGTTCTCCCTTATCCTGGTACTGAACTGAAGATGCTCAGAGTAGAGCTTCTTCACCGACACTGCCAATGCTGGCCTGCATATTTACTGCTGACGTACTCCAAAGTGGTTCTAGAATTGGGATGTTTAATGTGGCGTTCATTTATTAGGCAATGATGAGCATTTATGAGTAGCGATGCAATGAATTTGAGTTTTTGTAGCTGTTATATATCGAAAATGATATAGTGCAAGCCAAAGTGCAAGCCAAAATGCAAGAAAAACGGTGAAATGACACTAATACCCCTGTGTTAAACACAGATGCCATTGTTTAACACATGAGCATTAGTGTCATTTCACCGCTTTTCTTGCATTTTGGCTTGCACTTTGGCTTGCACTATATCATTCCTGATTACCATGGGGGAATTCGGGATTCGGGAATCTCGAATTCCCGAAATTTTGGGATGGGAACGAGATTATTTGTACTGGACCCGAAATTTTTCGATATGGGATGGGAATGAGCTATTTCCGGAGTGACTGAACCCAAATTAGGCATTTGGGAAAAATAGGATTCGGGATACCCAAATTCCCAAAATTCCGAAGTCCCGAATATCTTAGTCCCGAATATTGAAATCCCGGATGACCATCCCTGATCCATGGTATTGACACCGCGCAACAAACTATATACAGTAGTAGGATCATACATACTGCTAAGCCTGTCCAATAGCTTGATATTCTTTATCTTCCATCTCCTCAACCCGCTGAGCCAACAAATGCCTCGTCTTCATCTTGTTGATGGCATTGGCCGGATTCAGGCTTTTGGGACATGTCGCCGTACAGTTCTTGATAGTCCGACACCGGTACAACCTTGTTTGATCCTCTGTCAAAGCCTGCAGCCTCTCGTCTTTGAAATCGTCTCGACTGTAAAAAACAAAGAGAGATTACTGGTTAGATATCCCATACAACCCAAACTTGTAAGAAATACAAGGCTACAATCCATAGATTAAGTACTAACCTGTCTGAAATCCATCTATATGCGTGAATTAGCGCTGCCGGTCCGACAAACTCTTCGGGGTTCCACCAATATGATGGGCAAGAAGTACTGCAAC
>JAOWBN010034059.1:0-21859 GCA_028565015.1 Pinguicula moranensis | reverse complement strand
ATTCGGTTTTGCGTCTTCAATGGAAAGAATGTAGGACTTCTCAAAACAGCGAATCAATTTTTAAGGATATCGAATGACCGCTCAATGATGTTCCTAGCCGATGCATGCTTCATATTAAATATCTCTTGCGGGTTCTGTGATCGTCTTTTCCCCGGCCCCCACTCTTTCAAATGGTATCGAGTTGATCAATATGGCGTGAGGAAGCCTTCACAATTCATGTAACCACTATCGTACAGGTAGTATGTTCCTGTAGGGCGATAGCGTTAAGCTTTGAGTTGTAAACACAATAGGAAGCATCAAGTTACTAAGATAGTGTAGTAGATCGTACCCTTTGGAACCTTGAGTCCTGTAGGGCGGCTCAACGCATCACGCAGGACTCGTGCATCCGCAACAGATCCTTCTCAACCGGCGAGCATGTAGACAAACCTCCCCTTAGTATCACAAACACCTAATACGTTTGCTGCAAGAGTGTCTTTCCTTGTTTGGTAACGAAATTGATCTTCTGCCGGTGTATGCATTGGAATGTAAGTGCCATCCAAGGCGCCAAGGCATCACTAAAAAATCAGAATGAAACATATGTTACATATGAAGATACACATGACAATGTTAATAAAAGAATACATATGTAATAAA
This sequence comes from Pinguicula moranensis, assembly GCA_028565015.1. Lineage (NCBI taxonomy): Eukaryota > Viridiplantae > Streptophyta > Magnoliopsida > Lamiales > Lentibulariaceae > Pinguicula > Pinguicula moranensis. The sequence goes on along the minus strand of JAOWBN010034059.1, from coordinate 21,226 downwards.
TATAACCTGGAAGAAGTTCCACCGTCCATCGCTGCAATTTTTGTCAATAGGGGTGGGTGTAGCGGTAAACCTATCCTTCAGACGCACACTTATTATCTGTCCACTACGCTGGAAATCTGTTTGTAGGGTTCTATTTTTCTGATGGTGCGCTATTGCACGAAGGAAAATGGCTATTTTTTCTTTCACGAACACGTAATGGTCATCTTGCAAACCGCCTTCATCCCATAATACTCGTCAAAGTTCTGTAAAGGAAAACTTATGCATCCGTAGATTATGGAAACAGTCTTTGTTGTTCCCATTTGTGAGCCTTGTCAGAAATCCCAGTTGTTCAGATATCTTGTCAAAAATCAAGTATTTAGGTGTTGCATCGCGCTTACGTTTACGATCCAGCTTCGCAGTTTCTTGTTGCAATCGTTGCAACAAGGTACCAATGAGTACCAACAATTTTTTTTTTGGTAATTAGGGTTTAGGGACCAACAAATTTACCTTCAGCACATTCATGATTAATTGAGTGTGAGCCATGTCACAGGAAATAAACACGCACAGGATCACTAATGTAGAGAAAGTACTCGTGAAACGAAAACTGTCAAAACAATTAATGATCCCAAACCCTAAAACCCTTATTTAATCGCACAAAACCGAAGCTATAATGAAGGAACATGAGCATCAAACTGTTCTAGAGAGAAAAATTGCGCACGGGATCATTAATCTAGTGAAAGTAACACTGAAACACACAAGGAATTGCTCCAAGCCCTAACACCCTAATTTAATCGCACAAAACCGAAGCTAGAGTAAATGAACAAGAGCATCAAACTAATCTAGAGTGGAAAATCACGCAGAGGCTCACTAATCTAGGCAAAATACCAGTGAATCGCAAACTGTCTAAACAAGTAATCATCAGAAGCTATAACACACTGATTTAATCGCACAAACCCGCAAGAATACTAAATTTTTCAGTGTATATTAGATTCAGACGACAAGTACCTCACGAATAAGGGCCAATTGCATGGATTGTTACTGTTTGGTTGCCCGTACTTTCGCCTGTGAAACCCTAGATTAGGGAGCGAACATGTGTCAATCCAAAGGTGAAATAATGGGTATAAGGTGTTGCCTTCGACATATCTATAAGAGTAAGGGCCGATTGCCGTCGTTCGGAGACAGAAGATGACGGTCGTCGTTCATAAAGAAAGGATGAGGTAGGGTTTTGGGACAGAGAACGTGGCGTCCAAAATTGTGAGTCACGCTTAATCGAGGTATTTATATAATGGCAGGAGATGTAAATAACTGGCAAAACTGGGGGCGATTATGCTGCCCGATTTCAATCCACCAAATTTTAACCAGATTAAAAAGCAAGAGCAATACGCCAACAGTAGCGGGTTGCGGGATTCGAATTCTGCGACCCAAAAAAAAGGACTACCAAACAGCATGTTCGTGCATATAGCTCCAGTAATCCAGCGGTAATAACATCAAGTAATACTACCAAACTGGCCCTAAAAATAATAGGATTAAAGGTTTCTTTATTTTTGGGTTTAGGGGTAGTGGACGTGTAGGTTTATGTTGTATTATACAAAAAGTGCTTAATCTTTGGACTTATTCGGCTTATTTGAATATGGTTTTAGTGCAATGGAACACCCTAGGGATATGCTGTATGTATTGGATGCCACGACTTTCTTGCTATTTGCAAAGTGTCATCGTGGAAGCTTTGCCTGCTATCTTAGCCTTAGCAAAACAGAAACAAATAGGTCCACTTGTTTGCGTAGACATAAATGCAAACGTGATCGGTTAGAACCTCCTAAATACCTTATAGTTGACAAGATTTCTGAGCGGTTGGCCTTCCTGGAGAGAATTACTCAAGATACAAATAGAGAGTGTTTCAAGAACTTGAGGATGTCTAACAAAGGGTTCTCTGAGTTGTGCAAAGTTCTTAAACATGATTGTGGATTAAGGGACGACATGTACGTATCGGTAGTTGAGAAGGTAGCTATTTTCCTACGTACACTTGCCCACCACCAGAAAAATAGAATTTTACAAACTGATTTCCAGCGTAGTGGACAAATGATCAGCCTAGTATTACATCAGGTTCTACGGCCGGTTCTTAAACTGTGTAGAAGACTATTAGTCCAACCAATACCCGTTGACGCAGCAAATACTGACAAAAGATGGAAATGCTTTCTTGTAATTTATTTCATACTCTGTTATGCCTTACATTTTAAATACTTACTAACGAAGGTGCATACTTCAATTAGGGATGCATGGGAGCATTAGACGGTACTTATGTACCCGTTCACATTCAGGCAGAAGATCAAGCTAGGTATTGAACCAGAAAAGGCCATCTAGCTACAAATGTGCTCGGAGTTTGCAACACTCAAGGCCGGTTCATCTATATGCTTGTAGGGTGTGAGGGATCGGCTGCAGATGGTCGTGTGTTGCAGGATGCACTGGCTTGTACGAATGGATTGGAGGTCCAGAACACTTAGTGAAAAATATAATTTGTACCTATAAGGAATTGTTGGTATTTAAGTTTCTGAAATTTAACATGAACCGTATTACTCCTAAGTTAGCAGCATCAGTTATTAGCATTTGATGTTCTAAGTTGCAAAACTCTCTTCATTTGATTAAATTGCAAAACTGTTTTTGTTATTTGCAGGTACGTATTACGTGTGCGACAGTGGCTACACCAATTGTAACGATTTCCTAACTCCATATAGACAAACGAGATATCATCTCCAAGAGTGGGGTGGTTCAAATCATAGACCACAAAATTATAAGGAATTGTTCAATCTGCAACATGCCGCAACACAGAATGTCATAGAGAGGGCATTTGGGATTCTGAATAAATGCTTTGTTGTGCTACGGAGCCCATCGTTATATCACATCAACACCCATTATGATATTATTCTCGCATGTGGTTTACTACACAATTTTGTGATGAACGTAACACCGTTAGATCCTCTATTAGATCTTGCATCTAACACCCTGCTTGGAATTGAAGATACTAATATGGTCAATGACGAGGGCAGGGAGCACATCGAGACCGTTCAAAGTTCTCAAGGCTGGACTGAGTTCAGGGACAATTTTGCTCGCGAGCTTTGGGAGACCTACCATGCAGCAGGGGCGAGATGATCACTATATCAACAATACATTGACTTTTACGTTATAAACTATCTTTTACGCAGTTATGAGCTTTCTTGTATGAGTATGATTGGAATAATTGATTTGTGTTTTAATTAGAGTGTGTGCTTTTACATTATACACTCGACGTGTCTCTTTCACAACCGAAATGTAGTATGCTTATGTTTGTTGTATGCAGTGAAAATGGATGCCCTGAGCAAGTATGATGACAATATAGAAGTTACTTATGAGCCATTTGAATAGATGACCCAACCTACTCCATCAGCTAAGTCCAATTTGAAAGCATCGTATAAATGCCCTGGAAACGCGTCCGAGGTGGTTGGGAAAAAGATTAAAGTTGAAACATCTTTAGAGCCAATCAACAGTAAGAAGGTATATATAAACCCCGACGAAGAGAAAGAGCTATTAAATGCTTTGAGAGAGTTGGTCGTTGAAGGTTGAAAGGCCGGCCAAGGATGGAAACATGGTGCGCACACTAAGGATGTTGTGAATGTTCAGGCAGTTGTGGCAGGTAGTACCATCATAGGGAAGAACGTTGAGAACAAATTGCATAACTGGGGAAGACAATATCGTCTGCTCAATGATTTCTCAAAGATGAGTGGAGTGGCGATTGATCAAGTCACACACTCCGTGATCGTGGATCAGAGGACACATGGGCCAAGTTAGCAAAGGTAATAGAATGCTAAATGTTGCAAAGGCCATAAGTAATATTGCTTTCCTTTTAATGCATTGCTTATATATGATACATCCATTAATGTTGCCCCAAGCATTATTAAATATTGCTTTCTTTGTAATGCGTTGTGTAGGTTAACAGCAAGTTCTCGTAGCAAAGGGGAATGTCGTTCCCATATTATGAAGTTTGGTGCGAGTTGTTTGGCCTGCACCGTGCTACTGGATCAGGAGCGAGAGACCATCAAATTGCTGAGAACAAAATGCCTACAACGCCTGCAGATAACCAAGAAATACTTGATGAGACGGATGGAGAGGAGGTGGAAGAGTCAGTTGCCAAGGAATCTCCGGTACTTGTCGAGAAATCCCAATCAGGGCAAGAGGGTGCTTCTAATGTGAGTCGGGGTAAGCGCAAGAAAACAAACATGGATAACACGGTTGCCCTAACTCATAGAACTGGAGACCTGATCGCAAATGTTGAGCAAGTGTGCACAAAGTTGGCTAAACATTTTTCGAAGCATGCGTATATTGTTGATAATGAGACGAGACTAGAGAAATGGACAAGGCTGCTCAATGATCTTAGTGAGTATAAAGAAATAACTGGCATGACTAGAATTCGGCTGGTTGAGCATTTGATGATGAACGAGGGGTAGTATCTCTATTGTTATAGCACGGATGAAGATGGACGTGCAAAATTTGTGCTGTTTTTTTTTTATGGTCAGCTCAGCTAGTTGATGACATTTAGTACATTTTGGTATTACATCTTTTGAATTAGGACCTAGTTGATGGCACTTAGTATTTGTTTTGAATATCATATTTTGTACCTGATGCAGTTGATGACATTTAAGTTTCGTTTACCTAGTTATCTTATCTTTGAAGTCTGCTCGGATATTAATTAACAGTGTTGATGGAATTATGATTTTATATTGTTGATTTAAAATTGGTGTCGTTTTACAGTGTTTTTTTTAATTGTTGATGGCATTTTACAGTGTTGATTGAATTTGTGGCCAAGTATTTGATGGCATTTTACATTGTTGGTGTCATTTGTAGTCAAGTGGTTGCTGAAATTTTACATTGTTGATGGCATTTGTAGCCAAGTATTTGAAAGGGAAGCCAAGTGGTTGATGGAATTTTACATTGTTGATAGCATGTGATGAAATTTGTACTTTACTTGAACAGATATATGCAGGAAACGAAAGTTGACTTTAGATGTGCATGCAGGTGATGAAATTTGTACATTGTTTTGTGACTTTAGATGTGCATGCAGGTGATGAAATTTGTACAATGATGTTGATGGCATGTGATTTTACATTGTTGAAGATCAATGGTTGGCAGGACAAAACAACCCTCCGGAGGGGAGGCCTTTGATGCAACGCACAATATGAAGCGTTATCTGCAAATGGGACGTATGAGGATGCTTCATAAATTTACTAACTTGTTGAACAAATTTGAGAATCAATCATAGTGCAGTTGTAGGGATGTAACTACCTTCTGATGAGTGATATATTCAGGAGAGAGTAAGGATAGGAGAAGTAATAGAATCATGAAATATGGGATAACGGAAACATGTACAAATAGTAGGACTACAGCCAAAGGAACAAACATTTACAAGGCAAAATCCCATGATTGTGGAACAATGATTGGCACTGATTTCTCAATAACTCTGCCTCATTACCAAAGAAGCTATTTTAAGGGACATAAATAGTGCAGATAAAAAATCAGTGAAGGAACAATCGGAACCTGGAATGGGACTTTTAGCCTGCTTATGTATGATTCAATGATACGAACGTGTAATAAAAGCAGCACTACCAGTAGTAAACTCGATCCAAAAATAGCATTGTGTCACCCCCAAACAACTTGTTTTTAAACAATCATAGAAGACAACATTAACATCATAAATGAACAGCAACGATTATTTTTTCTTTTCATCCATGGCCATGTGAGATTATCATGAAACAACTAAAGGTATTTTATAAAAAAAAACGATTAGAGCAGATGAAGAAGATCTTCATACGTACACCATTTCCCTGCAAACTCTGCTTTTATTGCACAAACTCAATTTAATCCATAATCAAATCCAAATTATATATAAAATTCTACTCTAAAATCCATCATGTATCTTATTTGACACCCGCTCAACTTGTTTCTTGGCAACAAACACAAATTATATCAAGGATACAGTACATATTCAACTCACTGCCAACAAGTAAATGATGTAGGGTATTCTTTTTATTCAATGATGCTAATTGGCTTACAAACTTACATGTTTTGCTAAATTTCAATCAATGTCAAAACCTTCGAATTTACACAAAATAGGTCTAAAACACTGAATTGAACATTCCAAAGTCTACTTCCTGATGTTAAATACTGAACTGAACTAGAACAAAGCATAAAACCTACTTGTTCGAAAACACCCTAATAACATAACTACATTAAGTAATCGGAGATCTAATCATGGTTAGAGGTAACGGACGTGATGCCAGAAGGGTCCTCCTCAACGACAAATAGGCGCTGGTTCGCCTCAAAGATTGGAGCTTCCTCTTCCCCTTTGCTGTCACAGACGATTATGGGATGTGTCGCAGTGTGTCCAGGTAGAACAACCCGATTCCCATCCGCTGTTCGGACTGGTGAATCTGCGGCAGAAACAAAAATGGGACGACTAGCTGATTGAAGCAGGGATAGCCTCCACGTAACTAACACGGCCGTCTTGAGCAAAATGAACTCAGCCCTAGTGAGACGGTCTTGTCCAACGCAACGATAGTTGGCCCTCTATCATCTTCTATCCAGTATGATGTAGCGCCCGGCGGACTATTAGCTAGTGTGTATTGTATCATCTTACCAGAATATAGTATTGTGTGGATTAACCAGAAGAGGTATGCATAAAAGTATTTGCCTCGCAGTCGTCTCCCTTTCATACGTTGTGGAATTGGAGAGCCCCTACTTGTATGCTCGTGTATACATATGCAAAGATATCCTCGTGGGCAGCTTGACTAGGCGATGGCGATGCGCGGGCGGAATCCAATTCTCCATACCTAACCTATACACGGCGGCAGGAAGGAAATGTGAGAACACGGCCGGAGGGAAGAGATGTAGCTAGGGTTGTGGATTAGAGAAAAAAAAGATTTTATATATATTTGGGGAGGGCAGTTTATTAATATCGCGTTATTTGTCCAATGTTAAAGGTAATCCGCCGTGACATCCAAAAATACCAAACAAGGGCGTTCGCTGAGCCAGTATCCAGCTTGACTACTACCAAACGTAGGTCAAACAATATGGTGCCGAAAATAACCTGGAGTTGTCTACGAATACGAATAACTACAATCTGAACACCAAAAGCACCCTTTGCGGTTACAAAAAGTATAAATGATTCCTATAAAATAAAATAAAAAACACTTAGTATTTCTTTTCTTTTTATACAGCTTTCCTTGATGGATCGAATATGAGATCTTTCAGTCATTATAGAAGGTATCCTAGTACTTAGGGCATGTTTTGTCCAGGCTTCTTAAAATTAGAATTGGCTTATAAGCACCTTTTTTTTTTCTTTCAGAAAATCAGTGTTTTGCGTAGCCAACATTCTACTACTTGTTCTTATTTTAAGAAGGTAAACCTTCTAAAAAATAAACACCTCAATACATGCTCTTTTCCTTCTTAAAAATTGGAATGACATATTTGTAATTTTCTCAAACTTTAAAATAAATTTCGTGCCAATATTACCCTGACCCGGCAAGGACCCGGACCCGGCACACGGCACGAACCCGGACCTGGCACACGGCACGCGGCACGACCCGGATCCGGCACAGACCCGACACGGTTATTTTGGTAATCTACTGTTAATTTTGGTAATATAAAATTAAAATAAAATTTTAAATAATTATCTTTTAAGTTCTTGCGCAAAACACCTCTCCTTCTAAAAATAAGAAGAAGTAGTAGAAGAAGTAGTAGAAGAAGAAGTAGAAGAAGGTATGCGCAAAACAGAGGCTAAGTAGACATACCCCAACAACTTCGCTGTCATTTTCTGTTGGAGCATTGTGTTCAATCTATGCACTAGAAGGTGTTTCATAGCTTGCTGATAAGTTCTGATAAAAAAGGAAACGCCTTGGAGGTATCCACTCCATTTCTTTATTGCCAAAATCACATCTAACAACTCCTTCTCATAGGTGGACAACCCCTGCTATTTCTGTCCCAATGCTCTACTATCTATAATATGCTATTGGTCTTCCATTTTGAACTATCATTGCCCCTATTCCTTTATCACTAGCATTAGTATGAATTACAAACTTCTGAGAAAAATCAGGAAGAGTCAATACAGGTGCATTAACCATGGCTGCCTTCAGCTTCTCAAATGCCATTTCAGTCTCCTCATTCCAAACATAAGCATCCTTTTTTAATAGTTGTGTGAGTGGACGGCTGATTGTTCCATAATCTTTTACGAACTTCCTATAATAGGCTGTAAGGCCAAGGAATCCCCTTAAATATTTCAGGTTGTTAGGCTTAGGCCAACTCACCATAGCCTGAATTTTAGACAAATCCGTGGACACCCCTCCTTGAGTTATGTTATGGCCTAGATAATCAATGGCTCTGTGACCAAATACACACTTTGGATTCCTTAGTATAGCACTTGTGGTGTCTCATGGTAGACAATACTGCTCGCAGATGCTCCAAATGCTCCTCCCAGTTGCAGCTATAGACCAATATATCATCAAAGAAAAGCAGAACAAACTTTCAAAGGTATTCAGCAAATACCTGGTTCATTAAGCTCTGAAAGGTCACTGGAGCGTTGCATAAGCCAAAGGGCATTGCTAAAAATTCAAATTGCCTGTGATGAGTGACAAAACTATTCAAATACACATCTTTTTCATCCATACGAATCTGAAATTACCCTGACCTGAGATCCATCTTGCTGAAGCACTTGGCATCGTGTAACTCATCCAATAACTCATCAATTATTGGTATAGGAAACTTGTTCTTAACAGTTAAACTGTTAAGGTAACGGTAGTGCACGCACATACGCCATCCTCCATCTTTTTTCTTCACTAAAATAACTGGAGAAGCAAAAGGGCTTTGGCTCCTCTGAATTAAACCTGCTGCCAATAACTATGTTACTATTTTTTCTATTATCTCTGCTAATTTCCCGCATAATTCAACTGTTCCATTGGGACGTTAACCATTGAGGTTCCCTCCTGGCATTGTTCTCAAGAATGCATTCCCCAAAAAATTTCACACGATGGCTGTTGCATCATCATAACCGGTCGTGGAGAGAGTCCTTGGGCTAGCAATGTTTCAATTTTTGTACTCATAGCATACATGGCGACAACCAAAGCATTCACCTTGTCAATGTCATGTCTTCCACCCGTTTTCTTTTGGTTTCTCTCTCATTCGACCATCGATAATAATTCTGGGCCATAGCTTGCAGAAGTTTGTAAGCCTCATTGTTCAATTTTTTTTTATAAATGTACCATTTACGGCTGCTTCGATTTGTCTCCTTTCTATACTCTCCAGATCATTGTAAAATGCTTGAACCTGCCTCCAATGTGGCAGACCATGGTTTGGGCAACTTCTCAAGAGGTCCTTAAATCTTTCTCATGCTTCGTACAAAGTTTCCATGTCATATTGTTTGAAAGACGTGATTTCACTTAAAATTTTAGCAGTCATTGAGGGTGGCAAAAAATTGCATCAAGAATTGTTTCCTCAAATCATCCCAAGCACGAATGAAGTCAGGTGGCAAAAATTGTAGCTACCTCCTGACTTTATTTTGAAGTGAAAAAAGAAACATCTAAGCCAGATGGTTTCCTACATTACACTCGCATACTTCAGAGTGTTGCAAATTTCCACAAATGCACATATGTGCGAGTTTAGGTCTTCGATCGATGAGCGACATATGTAGAATGTTGTTGTAACAACTGGATTTTGGTTGGCTTCAACTCTAAGTTATTTGCTTGGATGGTTGGTCTTTAGATGGATGGGGCTTCTTCCTCAGCTTGAGGGAGGGCAAAGTCCTCCATAGGTCTATCATCCTCATTTGGCACCACAACCATCTCATCGTTGGCATCCATATTCCTTTGTTGTCTTCTTACCCTATGTTTGACTATTCTTTTGGCTTGAAAGGTCCAATCGATCTCTGAGCCTCTCAAACCTGAGCTTTCACCTTCTGAAAGGTTCATACACAACCTGAGTAACACAAGTGAACAGAAAATAAATTAAACAAATTAAAAAGTTCAATCTAGCTAAAATCTCACTTAGTATTAATATAATCAAAGCAAACAATTCCCCGACAACGCCACCAAAAACTTGTTGACGTATTTTCTAACAAGTAATAAAGTGATGAAAAATGTGTCAAACCACGAGAATTGTGGATGACGAGCACCAAAATGAATGAGTTTAATGCAATTCGGATAAATGATTGCTTGGTTGATTACTGGACTACACTTTGAGCAATATTAATATAACAATTAGAGGTGCTGTTTTTGGTGTTTTTACGTTTTACTTGGACAAAGTAAGTAGAATTCCTCTTGAATATGGAGATTTAGAGCTAGTAACTTCGCCTCTTGATGTACTTGGGAGCTTCTATCTTCAATTCATCTTCTTAATTACTTAACTAGTTGTCTCCCGGATTTTTCTCTCATGGATGCTAATCTCTCTCGAATAGAAGCATCCCTATTATGATACATAAGCATTCATCTCTCAAATCTCACACTTGAATATATCAAAGGCTTTATTATTAGGAAATCCACACACGATAGCAATAACGCCATAGACACTCTCATGCTATGGTGATTATTGTCGATTTTACTAAGTCTAGCATGTTTTCATCTCTCAACCTCCAACCATGCCTATTAAACTTACAGATGTTGGCCAAACACTAGCAAGTAAGTGAAAAGGCATAATAAAACCAAACAACATCGTTAATTTTTTAAAAAGCTAAACATTCAACATTACTCTCAAACTTATCAAGGGTTACATCCCACCCTAGAAGGGCATTTTAGCCCATACTTATGGCACAGGGTTCACATAAATATGCAACAACGGAGTTCATGTTTAAGCTTAAACGGATGAAAAACACAAGAAATTCTCTTCGGAAGCATTGCTCTCGGATGAGAGCTCGTCTCCAATTCTCCTTACACGAAAAAGTTCCAAGAATGAATAATGATGTGACTCCATGTCACAAGAATACTTGTATGTCATGAAAGTCGGAAGTTTGGAGCCAAAATAAAGGGTAAAATGGTCAGCCTACAATTTCTTGAGAAATTAGGGTTTTGCACTCTCTCGCCAATGTGTACTTGTGGTAACCAAACTGGGGTTGCAACTGATGAATTTGTGGTCACGGCCTTAAGATGTGGTTCGTGATCAATTTTATCAAATTATAGTAAAACACAAGAAATGAACATGAAATGTACATTAATCTCTTAAAGATAAACAGATTTAAAGCATAACTAACTTATCAGTAATCCAACATGCAGCTCATAAGGGAATACATCCTGAAATTCTTGCAAAATCTGTTGCCCCTCCAGATGGATTGTCGTGCCTTCAGAACAACTCAAATTGATGACCAATACAAAAAACCTCTGCACTTCCTCAAGCTTAGCGCTGAAACGGGTAAAACAAAGGATCTTTCTTGGTTCTTTTCTCTGAATGCACAATCAAGTGAACAAGGTGTTAAGATAATCCTGACATTATCAAACACGAACGCGTAAGTATTTTTCCTCCCATCGTGAAGGGTTTGTCGGTCGTAATGCCATAGTCACCCCCAATAACAAGTGTGTTAGGTTTTATTTAGTTTAATATAAAACTTCTGCGAAAAATAAAATTTGTAAGATTATGAATGACAAGAAAATCCAAGAAAAATAGAAAAATAAAGTAAAGGAAGAGCCGTTTTAAGGACCGTGGTTCCCGAGACCCTTAGATTTTGGATAATCCACATTGAACTCCAGAGAGGACACTCTTGTAGCTTCTATTTCACTTCTCCAAAAAGTTCAAACAGTTTACAACTCGATCTCAAAAACTGTGTAGAACCAAACAGAAAAATCCCAGATCTCAGAACTTTATGCCACTAACAAACTAGATCCACCAATCGGAAGTGATTATCTATCACTTTAACCCTAGATCTCAGCCAAAATAGTTGGCTGGAACAAAGAAAAGGTAAAAAAACAGGGGTTAACTCAAGAGCCATCGAGAGAAAACTGAGAGAATCGAGGTTGAGATATTGAAAATGAGCAAAAGTGTCGACATAAGCGTAGTCACAAAAGTATATATATCTCTAGCAAAAACAATTCTTGGCCGTCACATCTGAGTAAATCAACGAACATGATCAAATCCTGCTAATTTCCAGTTTCGTCCATCGGATCATCTTTACAATAAATGGCACCACTTGCACCGCTTAATATCAGCCCTTGGATTTAAGATGACACATGGATGGCTTAGATTAAAACGCCGATTTATCTTTAGCTTCTCGAGGAAGCTATCAATACGCAACTGTCCGATAACATAAGAGGTGAACAGTTCAGATAAGAATGGTTTTCTTACACGAATCATTAAACTCAACCATTGGATAAAAAAAATGAACGAACAAGATTAGAACACTTTGAGAGAATTTTAGCCACTGATCAAAAGACAAACCAACTGTTCAGATTACACAATTTACAGCAGGTCCACTTTGTAATTTCACTTCAATTAGTTGGGGTTATTTGGTTATTTTACATCAACAATCTTCACCTTGAAGTTACCTAAAAATAATCTCAACTTTACACTTAACGCTGCGAGGATTAACTTTCTTTCTCAACCCAAACATAGAGAAGTTACAATTTATTCCATCCCAGGTAAATTCTGGCAAACCTAAAATTTTACTTGAGGTAGAACTTTTGTCCCACAATCAGCAGCATTAAGTTCAGTAGGAATTTTCACAATTTTAATTATATTTTCAGATAAAACATCCCTAATAAAATGAAGTTTTATATCAATATGTTTAGTTCTCTCATGCAAAACTGAATTTACTCAAATGGATAGTAGAATGATTATCACACATAATGAGAACCTTTGAACCCAAAATTCCTATTTTACTAGTCATACCATTTAACCACAAAGCTTCCTTAAACGCATCAGCTAAAGCAATATATTCGACTTCGATAATAGATAACGCTACTACCAGTTGGAGTTGTGACTTCCAACTAATACAATTCCCACAAAATACAAAGTAGTAACTAGAAGTTGATTTTCTGGAGTCTAAGTCTCCAGAAAAATCACTATCTACACATCCACACATGTCCATTTATGAATTTCTTCTTTTGAAATCCACAATCCACAACGTACCCAGTATATTCCCAACTCAGTTGGGGTCTGGAGGGTACAAAAACCTAAATCAAATGCACCAATAAGATACCTAATAGTCCGTTTTAAGGCATTCCAATGATCAAACCCAGGATTTGACATAAACCTACTTAATAGTGAAACATCAAAAGCAATATCTGGTTTGGTACCAACCATAACATACATTAAGGAACCTACTAAATTTGCATGTGGTATTTTTTCTTCCATTTTACCAATTTTAATTTGATTATTTGGACATTGTTCCTTAGAGAGTTCAAAGTGTGTTGCTAGTGATACTGAAACGGGTTTAAACTTATCCAAGAAAAACTTCTTAAACAATTTTTTTATACACGTAGACCGATGTAATTTTAAAGTTCCTAATTCCCTATTTCAAACAATTTTCATTCCTAATATCCTCTTAGCTTTTCTTAAATCCTTCATTTCAAACTCATAATTTAAAGCACCTTTCAATTTCTCAATTTGAGATTTAGAATGACTTATTAAAAGCATGTCATCTACATAAAGTAATAAAAATATTGAGAATTTTTTAGAGTGTGAAAAATAGAGACATGAATCATAACTGCCTTTTCTAAATCATAACTTCACCATAAAAGCATCAAAACTCTTATACAATTATCTAAGAGCCTGTTTCAAACCATATAATGACCTCTTTAATAGACAAACCGAATCAGGTTGTGTTTGCTCTACGAAACCTAAAGGTTGCTCCATAAAAATTTCTTCCTCTAATTCCCCATTCAAGAAAGTAGTTTTCATATCAAGTTGTTCAAGCTCAAGATCAAAGTAAACCACATATGAAAGCATTAATCTAATGTTTTTTTATATTTTACAACAGGAGAAAATATCGCAGTATAATCTATGCCTTCATTTTGTGCAAATCCCTTGGCCACTAATCTAGCCTTAAACAAGCAAGGATCTAAAGGCAAAATACCTTGTTTTACTTTATATACCCACTTACACCCTATAGCTTTCTGATTTTTTGGTCTATTTACAAAGGTCCAAGTTTGATTTTTTTTTTTTCAAGAGAACTCATTTTTCAAGCATAGCACACTTTCGATTTATAGAACTTTCACAACTAATAGCAGAACTGTAAGTTTTAGGCTGAAACACAGTCAAGTTATCACCAACACCAAAAGTATAATCAATTAATTCAGCAAAATTCACATATTTAGAAGGTATTTTCTTATTTCTTACATCCTTATTTCGGGCAACACTGTATGAGGTGGAGGGTTGGAAATGATCGGCTGAATGCTGATCATATTCTGCAGAGACCTAAATTTCTTCAGGTTTCTCAGTTTGGATTTTGCTCAACTCCACCTGAATGGAAGTCTCCCGGGGTTTCACCTCTTTTAATGGTTCAGCAAACTCTTTAGGTAAGCAAGGGAAGTCAGTTTCGTTAAAAATAGCATCCATACTAATAACAATTTTTACACCAAGTGTACTTGTATCCCATAGCCTATAGCCTTTTGTGCCTTCTTGATACCCTAGGAAAACAAATTTGAGGATCTAGGGTCCAACTTTCCAGACCTAGTGTGAGCAAAAGTTGTACACCCAAATACCCTAAATAAATCAGATTATGGTCTCTTCTAGACCAAACAAATTTTGGGTATTTGGATTCTAAGGCAGATGATGAACTCCTATTGATTAGATAAGCAACCGTGCTCAGTGCCTCGCCCCAAAAAGGATTTTTCAAACCCGAAGTAACTAGTAAGCATCTAACTCTATCAAGTAAGGTTTTATTCATCCGTTCAGCTACACCATTCTGGTGAGGTGTAAATCTAACAATCCTATATCTAGTTATACCACTATCAGAACATAAGGAATCAAAAGCAAGATTATAGAACTCCAAGCCATTATCAGTTTTAAAAAATTTAATTATTTTATCAATTGGATTTTCAATCAACAATTTCCATTCTTTAAACTTTACAAAAGCTTCATCTTTAGTGCGTAACAGAAACACCCAAACTCAATCCTATATATTCATAGCCAACAATTGCTAGGTTACTTTGATGGCTCGACGTGTGCTCCACAAAAGCAAATCACCCAAACTACTGGAGACGAGACAACTCTCGGCCCATATCTAGCCTATGCCATCTGGCATCAACACGGTCAATTGGTTCTAAGAACGATACTGTCATCTTTGACGAACAGGTGCTTAACCAGGTCATATTTCTCTCCACTGTAGTTGAAGTCCGGAACACTTTGGAACGCAGCTTTGTGTCCCGTTCCGAAGGTCATATCATGCAGATGTGATTGCAGTTGTCCAGCACACAGAAGGAC
Organism: Pinguicula moranensis; assembly: GCA_028565015.1. Lineage (NCBI taxonomy): Eukaryota > Viridiplantae > Streptophyta > Magnoliopsida > Lamiales > Lentibulariaceae > Pinguicula > Pinguicula moranensis. The sequence continues at coordinate 5,827 of JAOWBN010034059.1, read as the reverse complement.
ATGTCAGTCACAAACTACTTCAATAAGATAAAGAATCTTGCTAACACAATGGCTTCCATCGGCTCACCACCAAAAGATGAAGAAATTGTCTCCTATATACTCGCTAGCTTAGGACCAGAATTTGAATCCCTTGTCACCGTTGTAACAATGCATGTAGATCTGATATCTTAGATATATATGTATACTCACAGTGTTACTCATGAGCATAAGATGGAGCACAACACTACCTTGCAACTTCCACCCTTGGCAAATAAGGTGTAGCACATGATGCACCATAGCAGGTGCTCCTGTAACTCCAACGATGGCGGACAAGGGCATGGATGGTCATTCGGATGAGGGCGCTCCAGCAACTCCAGCAACCTGAAGATCGCATGTCAGATATGCGGCAAATTAGGCTACGATGCACTGCTACCATCATCACGATTATAGCTATATACCTGAGGGGCGTCAACAGGCTGTCGCTGCCATCACTGTACCCCCGATCGACACAAATTGGTATATCGATACTGTAGCAACTGATCATTTCACAAGCGATCTCGACCGCCTAATAGCCCGAGAACACTATCGCAGGACAGACCAAGTACAAATAGCAGCAAGCAATCAAGGTGTGACGATTTCTTAATTTGGTCATTCTTAACTTCTTGGTTCATCTCGACCCCTTAAAACCAAAGATGTTTTGCACGTTCCACAACTCAAGAAACACTTGCTATTAGTTCACAAATTCATTACTGATAATCATATTTTTCTTGAATTCTATCCTGACTAATTTCATGTGAATGATATGTTCATGAGGAAAACTCTTCTTCACAGAGAATGTAGGGCCGGTCTCTATCCCATCCAAGCTCGTTCACCTCGGTGCATCCCACAACATCCCTCAAAATATATTTTTCAATCCTTTCATAGTATCAAAATAATGTATGATCTTTGGCATCAACGCTTGGTTCACTCGTCTTCTGTAATTTCCTCTCGTATTCTTCAATCAAATAACATTCCATGTTGTCTAAATATAAAGTATGATTATGTTTTTTGATGCATGCCAAAAGGGAAAATTTTATCAACTACCATTCCCTACCTCTACACGAAAATCCTATACACCTTTCGAACTGATGCACATTGGCTTATGGGGTCCAATTATTCAATCCGTAAATGGATATACCTAATATGTAAGTTCCTATAATCCCCTAGAAGTCTTGTCTAATGTTAAGACTGTTGATGATACTGATTGGTCAGTGGATGATAAGGGTACAGTGCACTGCATTGACACTCTAACATTCTCCAAAGTTTGGCATGCCCCCTCCTTTGCTGTTAATCTTCTCTCCATTAATGCTATTATTCTTCAACTCAATTATTGTGTTAACTTTGACATTCCACAAATGATCTTTCAGGAGAAGAGGTTCGGCCAGGTTCTTGGGACTGGCACATGGCAGGATGGACTGTGGTACCTAGATAGAAAGGGCATGGCCTCAACCCTTTCATTGATAGCAGAGAGATCTGAGAGGGAAAAGAGGATCATGACAGAGGTGTTGCTGAACCATAGACACTTAGGTCATCCATCGTTTTCCCTTATGAGCCGCTTGTACCCTCGATCTTTTGCGTAAGCTAATAATGATATATTGGTCTGTGATGCTTGTGAACTGGGTAAGCATACCAGAAGCTCATATGTTAACTCTAGATGTAGGAGTTCTCGTGTGTTTTATATCGTACATTTTGATGTTTGGGGGCCTTGTCCGACTTCGACAGTTAATGGATATAGATATTTCGTGACTTTTATTGATTGCTGCTCCTGAGTTACTTGATTATACTTGATGAAAAATATGAGTAAAATATTTGCCTGTTTTAAAGATTTTCACAGGGAGGTTCAAACTCAGTTTGGTGCAATTATGAAAGTTTTGAGGTCTGGTGGCACGGAATACACGAATAAGTCATTTTGAAAATTATCTGTCATTTTACAAGATTAGACATTAGACCATGTGCTCCTACACACCATAGCAGAATGGGGTTGCAGAAAGAAAGAATCACCTTCTTGAGGTTGCGAGGAACATTATGATTTCTATAAATGTCCAAAATATTTATGGGGGCGAGCAATTATGACAGAAACTTATTTGATAGATCGAGTGCCCTCCCGAGTACTGGAATGAAAATCTCCATTTTAGGTACTGACTGACACTAGAGGAGATGTGTTGGAGCTGCGGACATTCAGTTGTGTATGTTTTGTGAAAGATAACTAGCCCTGAGTCAGTAAGTTGGATCTAAGAGCTGTGAAGTATCTTTGTGGGTTACTCATCTACCTAAAAGGGGTATGTTTATTGGAGTCTGGTCGAGCGCCGACCATTTGTGAGTTTGGATATTATATTTTAAGAATTAGAGCCTTATTCCACCCAGGGGAACCTTCACCATTCCAGGACTCGCCTCAGGTTGATCGGTGAGAGAGGGGAGTAACGTGAGAGGAGAGCCATTGACACTGAGTGGGAGCATATGACGAGAAGGGGAGAGTGGCATGAGGGGTGAGCCACAGACAACGACTGTAGGGGCAATTCCATGTCCTTGCCCAGTTTGAGACACAAGGTGTGAAGAGATGGTTTTGAGTGATATTGATACTCCGAAGCTGCATCACATGTACTGCGGGAGAGAAGATGCGATTTCCTGTCCCTTGTCCCGATGCTCGACCAGCCTCGACTCCGAAGACATCTGCAACACCCACTACAAATCACACAGCACCCATAGGTGATACAGTTCCTTTCCATACTTTTACTGACTTTATTCATTCTCCTCCCCCCTTACTGGTGAGGCGAACCACCAGTGTTAATGTGGGTGTTCTACCTGATCGGTATAGATTCTCACATGATATTTCCAATCACATATCTTACTCCCACATATAACCTAGCCACAAGGCTTTTATTACTTCTTTGGACAGTGTCTTTGTGCCTAAGTGTTTGTAGGTTGTGATGAAGGATCCGAAGTAGAAAGCTGCTATGATAGAGGAGTTGGAAGCTCTAGTGAAGAATGGGACCTTGGAGCTTATACCGCTACCACCTGAGAAAAGACTTTTGAATGCAAGTGGATTTTTACTGTGAAGGAGAATCCAAAGGGAGCAGTGGAGCGATAAAAGGCTCGAGTGGTAGCAAAAGGTTACAGCCAGACTTATAGCATTGATTATGATGAGACTTTTGCACCAGTCACCAAGATGAGCACAGTCAGGACCTTGATCTCCATGGCAGCAAACAAAGGATAGATCCTACATCAGCTTGATGTTAAAAATGCATTTCTTCATGGTGACTCACTCTAGGAGGTTTACATGGAGATCCCTCAATGATTTGGCACTGATCAGACAGTGAAGAAAGTTTGCAGGCTCAAAAAATCCTTATATGGCCTGAAACAATCCTCGAGAGCTTGGTTTGACAGATTCGGGAAGGTTATGGTGGGCATAGGTTATCAGCAGATCAATGTCGATCATACTGTCTTTCTGAGATATACTAAAAATCATAGTACGATATTGATTGTTTATGTGGATGATATAATTATTACAGGAGATAATGAGAGAGAGGGAGCAGAGCTAAAGTTGAAACTGGGCAAGAAGTTCGAGGTAAAGGATTTGGAAAAATGAAATACTTCCTTGGGATCGAAGTAGCTCGAGGGCTAGAGGGGGGAAGTATGTCTTGGATTTACTCATGGAAACAGACATGCTAGGTAGCAAGCCTGTTAGGGTACCTATCAAACAGAAGGTGGTTTGAGTGTTGATTATGGTAATCGGTGGATAGAGAGAGGTATCAAAGATTGGTTAGACGGTTGATATACCTGAGCCAAATCTGACTTGACATTTCATTTGCTGTTAGTGTGATGATCAAGTATATGCATGAACCGAGAAAGGGCCACATAAGTGCGGTGTACCCGATCCTGAGATACTTGAAGTGTGCATCGGGAAAAGAATTGATATTTAGGAGGAACAGGCATGTAAGCATTAAGGGATATTGTGATTCAAATTGTGCTAGTTGTGCTGATGACAGGAGGTCCATATTTGGATACTGCATATTTGTAGGAGACAATCTGATCTCTTGGATGAGTAAGAAACAATCTGTTGTTGCCCGTTCTATAACTGAGGCAGAGTACAGAGCTATGGCTCTGAGTTTTGCTGAGATGATGTGGTTGAGTTCCTTACTGACAGAGTTGAAGATGGACGAGAGAGCACAGATGCAGTTGTGGTGTGACAACAGGTTCTTCATCAAGGAGAAGTTGACCAGTGGGCTTCTGGAGCTAAGACATGTTGACTGTCACCAAAGGCCTTAGTGTGCGATAGACTTTGAAAGACTTTGTAATATTATGGGCTTGGTCGCATCTTTCATCCATCTTAATGGGAGTGTTGATTTATTGATTTATGTTATATTATGTGTATTGTGGACTTGGACCTATATAGTATAACTAAACCTAATGAAAGAAAGTTTGGTAATTTTCAAGTAGCTCAAATATTAAGGGTATGATGAGTGACCATTTTCAATGTCCTTGATTTGAGATTTGATTGTCGAGCTACTAAGATTTCAATCATTATTTAACTTGTAATGAAGTCTATTTTTCAACCGAGATATGTCAAATATGTCGTGCCAATCTTGCGAGAGAAGTTAAGACAAAGTTATACTGGAGTTACTTACGTTGAAGTCCTACCAGTTACTTTTCTCTTCTATCGCAGCCTACTCTGCTGTACCATTATTTCCATTTCTGAAGTAAATTTGTTATCGCCTACAGTTTTATCTATAACCAAATTAGGTTTACTTAATGTTGGTATTTGATAATTAGTAGGTTATTTAGTAGTTATTGATAGGGATGTTTGTTTATCTGATAGAGTTAAAGTTGAGTAAAGTTCTATAGGATTTATGATTCTAGATTTCGTAGAATTTGGTTTGTAGTACTATATATACCCCAAGGGGTATTGTTGAATAATGTACGAGTTTGATTATTATTTTCTACATGAGCGAGGCTTTTAGTTAGGATTGTTGACTGCTGGGAGGCCATCGACCACCGTTGACTACTGAGAGGCCATCGACTGCTGAATTGTGTGTCAAGATGAGTTTAGTGAAGCCCATCTTGAGGGAGAGTGTTGGTATTTGATAATTAGTATGTTATTTTGTAGTTATCTTATAGGGATGTTTGTTTATCTGATAGAGTTGAGTAAAGTTCTATAGGATTTATGATTTTAGATTTAGTAGTATTTGGTTTGTAGTACTAGTATATATACCCCAAGGGGTATTGCTGAATAATGTACGGGTTTTATTATTATATTCTACACTTAATTACTTTATGCTTCGATATTCTCCATTTCTTCATGTAGTGACGGTGAACCACTCTTTAAAAACCTTAGTTCTAAGGTATTCAGTTTGTAGTTCACATTTATATTTATACCTTTCCATTTCCTTGGCTCTAACCGATGTGGGACAACATGTAGGATGATGGCATTTTTCAGCATGCATTGTCATACTACCTGGTTGGGCTAGTAGGCAGTTTGAAAATGCCTTTACCCCCAACATGCTCAAAGGAATTTGCTGCTATGCCCGAGCATTTTGTTGAGGACACCATGGAGTTGCTTATTTTTGCTTCCCGTATTCCTAGAGCTTTAGATGGTTTTATACTGGTGCATTAAGAATCTGTTGTAAACATTTCATTTTATCTCTTATGGATGTTATAATGTATGTACTGTATTTATTGTTTGTCCTGACAGGATGATTTTATGAATTTTATCATTATGCTCATTGCCAGTCCTAAATAAGTCCGTAATCCATACTTAAGAGTGAAAATGGTTGAAGTCCTTACTAATTGGCTGCCTAGGGGGAGGGGGAGG
>JAOWBN010034048.1:0-10195 GCA_028565015.1 Pinguicula moranensis | reverse complement strand
CAAAATACAAGCAACCACAAATCTAGTCTAAAAACTTAATTAAAGTCTAAAAGAATCCCTAAAACGTGCTAATAACGTCACTTTATGAAGCAATACATAAGAACAACACTTAAACGGAATTCTTAAACTTTAAAGAAGCTAAACTAGATTAAAAAAAAGGTAACCAAACTGTAGATCTAAATGAGTAGGGTAGATCTCATTGATCACAATAGCCAAAACCTCCGTAGAATCACCGGAAAACCAAGAGTTTTACCGTCGAAAAGTCAGAGTTCCAAGAGAGAGATGAGAGAAAACAGTATTCGAGAGTCAAGAGAGACAAAATGTAATCAATTAATTAATCCACGAAATTCGATGCAAAGCTTTTATATTGATTCCAAGAACAATCCCTGTCCGTCGGATCTCTTCAAATCAACAGTTCTCATTTGATCAAGTATACGTAACGTCCAGTACCATTGGATCAAACTTAAAACAGACGATCAGATCTTCACCGATTACCACAATCAACCTAAGCCATCGGATCATGTCAGAATATCGAACGGTTGCGACCGTTCGGTGGTAGCATCCTCGGTACGCTTCTTTTACGACCGTAGGATCAAAACAAAACCAACGACCATGATTAACATGAATAGCTTCCTCGAGAAGCTTTGTCCACAACCGTTAGATCGAAATATATATAGACAGTCAAGATTACACAATGACAAAATAGCGGGATTAGATCTCAACCACACGATGAAACTGTTTTAGTAGAACCCTAATTCGAGCAAGCTTCAATGTATATCAACTAGAAATTCATTAACCTTGTACAATTTTAAGAAAACCCCACATTTCATTTACAATAACGACCCGCCTTCTTTTTCATCCGATCGTCTAGGGATTCTACCATTGGATCCTCGTTAAAAACGCTGTCGTCCGGTATCTTGTTCTTCTTCGTTTTCTTCTTTGCTATAGCTTAGTCGCGCGATGCGAGCTCGCCGCCTTTGAAGGCCAGCCTTCCGCCTCTCACCCTCTCGTATGCCTCCGACGGCATACAGATTTCTGTTTCAATCGATTCTCTTCTCGATCCAGAAAACGCAAACTTCTTACTTATTGTGTAATGTCTTCACAACTAGACTAGACTCTAGAGGTAGGCTCTTCCTTTCTTATTGTGTAATGTCTTCACAAATCACAACTAGACTAGGCTACAGTATTGGATAAACAAAGAAAATTTCACATAATCAACTGTTAGTAGCGCATGGGAAAAGGTTACAACTATTTTAATGAGAAAGGACCCAATTTCAGATTTGCTGTGAAATAATTAAGTAAATGATTTGGGCAAGATGAGAATTGTAAAGAATCAAAATTCTACACAAGAATTTTGTCTCAAAACTCCTTCTTTGTTGTGAAATAATTAAGTAAATGATTTGGGCAAGATGAGAATTGTAAAGAATCAAAATTCTACACAAGAATTCTATCTCAAAACTCCTTCTCTACAAACTTCTTCAAAACTTTTTTTTTGTACTATCCTCTTTTCTCTACCAATTTATACAAACATAATGAACCTATTTATAGCAAAAAAACATGATCCATAATTCATGGAGCTAAACTACTATTTAATGTCATAAAACATGATCCATAATTCATGAATTTAAGCTACTATTTAATGGATATTCATAATTTCATGAGCTTATCCAAACAAACAAACAAACTATATTTAGAAAAAAAAAATTAAATGGAGGGGTGTGGGTGGGGCACTGCTCCTTGGCTTATTGGCTATGGGTCATCCCCTTGGAACCAGTCCCTCCGCTAAAAAAATTAATTTTTGTTTGGTCTATTTAAATATTTTCTTTTTACCATCTAAAATTTTAGGCTTATCCGGACCTGGTCCACCAGAATTTGGATTTTGGAGAGTCGAGCAAGGCCTTTTCAGACTGGCCCCACAAGATGCAGAATTGGCTAGGTTCGGTTCGGCAAAGCGGATTATATAATAAATATCAAAGTTCAAACACGTTCGTTCTCATTATTCTTCACCTTCTCCAAGCGCAGTAGTAGAGAATGGACAACACGAGCCGAATAGTCGGTGAACTGGAGCCGTGGCTTCGGCTTGATAACAAGGTCGTCATGGTGACCGGCGCGTCATCCGGCATCGGCCGGGATTTTTGTCTTGACTTGGCTAAAGCCGGTTGCAAAGTATTGGCTGCGGCTCGGCGCATAGACCGGCTGGAGTCACTTTGCCGGGATATAAACGTCGAGATCGGCTCCTCCTCCTCCACTGAGCCGAGTCGGTGTCAGATACGAGCCGTGGCCGTGGAGCTGGATATCGCCTCTAATGCGGCGGCGATTGAGGTTTCCGTTGAAAAGGCTTGGGCTGCATTTGGAAAAATTGATGTGTTGGTTAACAACGCTGGAATTAGAGGTACATGATTTTTTTAAATGGCCAAATAAGTAAATAAAATAAATAAGAGATGAACGTTTGATTTATTTTCTTCAAATTTTCTTATTATAGCTGCTAGGTATTTGATTAAATTGAATCGCCTTCATTCGGTATGTTTACATCTCCCTCTCCGCAATTGTTGGCAAATTGCATGTGTTTATGTTTTGGCATGCAAGTCTTCTCTCCCAAGGTGGATGTAGGAAAAATTATTTTGGTGGGCCCAAATTTTTTTGGGTAGGGGGTGTAGAAAAATTTAAGAGTTAAAAATAATTTATTTTATGGGAGCAATATATATTTTTTGGGGGCAAAAAATTAATTTTGTTTAACAGTTATGAAAATAATAACTTTACTAACTCAAATAATGATAAAAAAAAGTTATCTAAATTGTATATCATAGGCAATTTATTTATACTACCTAATTTATTTATATAAATAATTCTTAAAATAGATTTACACTAATAAAGCAGGTTTATTAAACAGAGATTAAAAAAAACATAAACAAATTTATAGACAAAAATAATTGAAATAAAAAAATTCAATTTAAAAAAGCTTGAAATAAAAATTCAATCAAAAAAACTAAATAAAATAGCTGAAATAAAACTGTAGCTAAAAAAAATTGGGGGAGGGGCGGGGGCCCCTGGGGTATAACCCGGATGCAAGGAGGGCCAGAGCCCCTGAGTCCACCCTTGTTTTCCGCCTTTCTTCTTTGATTTTAGATAGTGGTGTGGTGGTTATTGGGGTTTAGGGGAGGAGGTTTAGGGTAATTTTGAAATCTGTAATCCGGCACTACCTACCAATATTTTATTTGTCTTAGTTCGGTTTCATCTCCCTATTATCTTTTCCATAGTTTCAAACATTAGATTAGTACTACTACATAACTTTGACAACTAGTTCAATAATTTATACTAAAATCACATGATATTGGATGATACATCATAGGCAGTGTGCACAGTCCTCTGGATTTGTCCGAGGAGGAATGGAATGACATAGTTAAGATGAACCTAACGGGGACTTGGTTGGTTTCCAAATACGTTTGTCTGTTAATGCGTGCTGCGGCCTGCCAATCAAGGTGGATTTGTAGTTAACATCTCTTCAATTTCTGGTCTTGAATGTGGCCAACTCCCTGGAGGGCTCGCCTATGGGTGCACAAAGGCGGCCATTAACACGATGACAAAAGTACATTTTGTGTGGAGAATGGTTGATTTAGAATTGGCGTAGCCTGTACTTGAATGCATGACCTTTAAACACCACACATAGACCAGTTCACCACTATCATCGTTCAACTTTTGCTTGCATGTTTATTAAGAGAGACATTTTACTTCTGGACACCTCATTCTCAAGTCCAATTGTGATTTGCATTGGTATATTGTGGGACCTCCTTTTTTATAAGACAAATCTGGGGGATTGAACTCTAAATCCAGGGAGGCTTAAACATTTCTAGATCTACGAGGCCAAAGCTACCGATGAACCTAGAATTTTCCTGACCTCTTCGGGCTTCAGGCATTGGGACTCAGATTGAATTCATTTAATTGCACTGTCCATCGGATCTTTGCCAAACAAGTATAATAACTCAGTACCGTACAAGCCAATTGATTATAATTTATATGCTGATTCAGGATTGATCGTGCCTTTTAATTTCTTCATTATATTCAGGTGATGGCTTTGGAGTTGGGAGAGTACAGAATCAGAGTAAACTCCATATCTCCGGGTCTTTTCAAATCGGAGATCACTGAAGATCTTTTTCAAAAAGATTGGTTGAAGAATGTGGAAAGGAAAATCATCCCTCTAAGAACTTCTGGGACAACGGATCCTGCACTGACGTCGCTGTTGAGATACCTGATCCATGATTCCTCCAGCTATGTCACCGGAAACTTATTCATTGTCGACGCCGGAGTCACCTTGCCGGGCATACCCATTTTCTCATCTCTTTAGATATTTAACTAAGACTGAAGGGTGATTGGGCATCAAATATAAACGTCAAACTCTGTAATAGATTTTTTTTTTTAATGATTTACACAAATAAATGTGATTTTTAATGGGCAAAGAGGAAGAGATCGAGCAGAGCTGCTAATAGTTCAAGAAAGGGAAAGAGGTTGCATTCTGCAAAGCCAAGAGCAACGTTGATTGTATGTCCACCAACTGTGCTATCGGCATTTGTAAAACAGCCAGAAGAACTCACAGTAAAGGGAAACCTTAAGGCGTATATGTACTAAAGAGATCGGACTGAAGATGCTAAAGAGCTTCAGAAGCATGATATTGTGCTGACAACATATAATACACTAGCTAGTGAGACATCTAGAAGTAAATCTGTAATTGGGAAGATGGAGTGGAGATGTGTTATATTGGATGAAGCTCATCTTATTAAGAATCCGAAAAACCTGCAGATTTCTGCTGTTATTAATCTAAATGCTAAGCATTTACCACCAAAAGCATTTCTTGCTACAGCACTCTTTTCTCAGATTCTGCTAGCATGAAAGCTTCAGGAGTTGATTGTGTGGGTGTTATTCATTGTTTGACAGAGTGGCTCATTCTTGCTTGATTCACTGAAACTACTTTAGTTAGCTCCCTTATCTCCGGAGATTCTCAAGGTTTTGACCATGATTCCTTTAGGGTTTTGATTTCACTCTCTCTGTCATCTAATTCTAATTTTCCGTTTAGGAAACTGAAATTGGAAAATCCACTAATGCTCTTCGTATGCACGATCAAAGGAAGTTCAGACGCTTGCTCGGACAATAGTCACGAAAGTTGTCTTTTTCGTTATGACTTTAATGCAAAAGTTGTCTAATAAGCTACTTTGAACTGCTCCTCTAAAATTTGGTACTTGTTGAAAAGTGTAAGCTGTCTATGAAACAGTGCATGAGTACTAATGAGAAATTTAGCTGATGCAAGTTGTGAAAACGCAGGGACTTGAAAGTCATGGTGTTTGCTTCAATGGTGTCACAAGCAGCCATTCCAGGTGCCTTAACTAGAACTTATTTTTGTCATGGTGATAAGCACTAACTATTCATGTTCTATTAATCCAAATCGAATCTAGGATTAATTAAATTTCTCTCATTGTGAAGTAGTAGAAGAAGAAACTGCAAATGAAATTACTATCAAACCATCAATGGAAGTGAAACAAGAAGAAGAACCAGGGTTGCCAACTCCTCCACTTGATGTAGGAGTATTTGATATGAAGATTCCACAAGTTCAATATAATGTCCCTTTTATTTCTTGTCTAATTATACATACATTTTGAATCAGGTTTCTTGTCTTTATAAGCAATCGTAATATTTTTTTCTGTCCAATTTCCAAAATCTTGATTATTCAACTCTACTTGATGATGAAGAAGGAAGAATCTTTCTTGCCAAATTTATTTATTTTATTTATTGCCTTCTTCATTCAAAAGCTTCTAAAAAAGTTTCTCACATTGATCTCCAACGTAATTTCAGATGAGCACAGCCCATCGGTGTTTTGAAAATGGGCAGTGCGGGTTGGGCCCATTTTTTAAAACAAGCCGAATGGGTCTGGCACAAGTTTAAAATGGATTTGCCTCGTTTGAACCATTTGGCACTATAATCCATAAAAAAAAAATATTTTATTTAATCTCATTAATATTATTAATATATTTTTAGTTTATAAAACTTTTTCTACCTAACAAGGTTGAAAATAGAATTTGAGTAAATGATAAAGGGGAATAGAGTATTTATAGGCATAAGTGTAAGAAAAGTTTGTGTGAATTCCGTGTGGGACAAAGTTATATATTCAACTTTAAGGAAATAAATATGTTTATATATAATAAAATCGTTGGACTGAATTGGCCATCATGGACTGCGTTGGCCATGGCATGTATAAAGCATCTTCAGAAGTCTGATTCAATCCCACAGCAGAGCAAGGACTCATCAAATGGCCATGGTCGCTGAGAGAGGCTTGAGGTTCAGGAATTTGGCCCTGCTGATGAAAAGCGTATTCGTATTGAACAAGTTGAGGTTGAAATTTCTGCATGTCAAACAGTGCTACAAACCTTCGGTTGTTTGGGTTACACCTGAAATACCTGCACACACCAGAAAAGAAAGCAAGTTAACTTCAAATTGCCAAATGCCTATAAAAAGCAACTTTACTCAGTATATTCCCGACTAAGTTTGGGGTCTGAAAAATTGCCAAATGCCTATGCTATGTATTATGAGGAAGAAGAGTTCATATGAATCCTCAAGGTGTAGAAATTTTCATTGCAAGGTCAATTATCAGTTCAATAAAAAAAAGGTGGTGTAACAAGCAAACATTACGATCTTCTCTTAGATAAGAAATTGCACACACATTTAAGCTGCTGGCCTCAGGCAAGACTACAAACTAGTTTCCCCCAGGCAAAGATAAAATCTCAACAAGCAACACAGACAAAAAGGCAGATAGTACATCAATTCCAACACCTCAAAATAGCAGAGATAGTTTGAAAGGAAAAGAGGCACAGGGTACTGGAAGAATTAACTGTATAGCACCAGATCAGCGGGAGATTTTTGGAATCAAAATTCAAGAGATCGAAAAAACACGAAGAACAGAGAACGGTTATTTGGGGAAAACTTTTCCCTCCTTGATTTTCATTAACTGTTTTTCACTCTCAAAATAATTACAAACCGTCATCTAGCAATTTATACAATTCAACAAAGAAACCACACTTTCACTAACAAAATCGTAATAAAAGATCATCAAGTCCTGACCGTGAGATCAGGGTGGATCGTAGCGTTTTGGCGCCGCCACGTCACTCCGATCCGTATTTAAAATACGTGCACTCTTCTTTTGTTGTGAGAACACGTTTTCATCCTTGCTTACAGCAGCCTCTTCTCTCTTCAGCTCCTCATGAGCCAAACCTGATCCGCAGCTATGGTTTGGCAGTCCATCATCATCACCATGTGCATTATGTGTTGGAGCTAACGGCGCAGATTGATTCTCCAACACCCCCTCCTCAAGATGAGCGTTCCAAAGACTCATATTGCGGAGAATAGACTGAAAACCGGCAGGAGGCAGGGCCTTAGTAAAAATGTCAGCTAACTAGCATGTGGAGGAGATATGTCGAGGGGCAATAAGGCCGGCTTTAAACTGATCACGAAGTACATGACAATCAATCTCAATGTGTTTAGTACCCTCATGGAAGTAGAATTTGCTGTGATGTCAAGGGCCGCACGGTTGTCACACCAGAAAGGTATTGGTAGGGGAGGATTGATCTGAAAATCACCAAGAATATAAGTGCTCCACTGCAATTCTCTAAATGTAGCTGCCATGGCACAATACTCTGCTTCAGCGGATGAACAAGCAATGGTTGTTTGCTTCTTTGTCTTCCAAGAAACCAAGCTGGAACCGAAGAATATACAATAACCTGTTAGAGAATGTCTAGTAACTCTGCAGCTGCCCCAGTCTGCATCACTATAGGCTATCAAGGAGGGTGAAACGGAGCTGGAGTAAAACAGGCCAAGAGAAGGTTGTCCAGACAAGTAGCGGAGTACTTGAATAGTTGTTTGCCAATGGGAGTCCCGGGGCTGGTGGACAAACTGACTAAGCTGCTGCACAACATATGCGATATCCGGCCTAGTGTAGTTTAAGTACAAAAGTCTCCCTACAAGACGCCTATATTTCTCTGGATTATGGTATAGTGGGGCAGGATCTTGATCTGGAGCAAGAAACTTGAAGTCTCCAGGTAGAGGAGTAGAGGCAGAGCTGCAATCTAGATGCCCAAAATCAGGCAACAAGTCTCTGAAATACTTGTACTGACTGATGTAAAGTCCAGCAGATGAGTGGGCTATTTCCATGCCAAGGAAGTACCTGGCAGGGCCAAGATCTTTGATGGTAAATGCTTCATCAATAAACTGCTTCACCTTAGTCATTTCAGCCAAAGAACTACCAGTTAACAAAACATCATCAACATATACCAAAAGAAACAGTTGATGTGTGGTTGTTGTAAGAGTGAATAAGAAAGAATCATGGTACAATTGCTTGAATCCATAGCTGCTCAGTCGAGAAGTAAACTCTATGTTCCATTGTTGGGAGGTCTGTTTACAGCCATAGAGAGACTTTAGCAGGCGACATACTTGGCCTTTCTTAGCTTTAGTGTATCCCAGAGGGCGGTGCATATACACCTCCTCTTCCAAAGTGCCATGAAGGAAGGCGTTATTGACATCAAGTTGATGTATTTCCCACTGCTTAGAAGCGGCTACAACAAACAGGAGACAGACAGTTACCACTTTAGCCATTGGGCTAAAGATTTCAGATAAATCTTCTCCTTCTACTTGGGTATACCCTTTGGCTACAAGCCTTGTTTTGTAGCAATCTATGGATCTATCTGGTTTGCATTTGACTTCATACACCCACTAAGAGCCCACTGCTTTCTTGCCTTCTTGGAGATTGGTAAGCACCCAGGTTTTATTGGCTTCAAGTGCATCCAATTCTTGCTTCATGGCAGAGAATCATTTTGCATTTGTACGAGCCTGGTGATTGAAGTTCTTTGGTTCTGAAATGCCAGAGAGATTTGCAGCAAACTCACAATAGTTTCCAGTAAAGTGGCAGGACTGATCAGAGGGTGCAATGACTGAAGCATCAGACTCAGCAACAATGGTGTTAAAAACATGGAAGTCCTCCCATGCTGGAGCTATTTTCAGCCTGGTGTTGCGTCTTACTGGAGGTTCAGCTCTCTGCTGATCAACAGGTTTTACAGATTCAGGTTGCGCTGGTGAAGGACTAACAGGTGGATTAGTTTTCACAGATACAGAGGAATCAGAGTCATTAGGTATGTTCAATGGTGAAGCATTAGTGTGATCTAAGTCATCAAACAACATTTGATCACACTGAGGAAGTGGTAGTCCATCATTATCAGGAATAGAAACAGATGGAAATATATTTTCAACAAACTTGATATCTCTTGACACAATGATCTTCCCAATTTGTAGCCTTTTTGGCCCGAAGGGTATCCAACAAATATACCTTGCATGGTTCTCTTGTCTAGCTTGTCTCTACCCGGCCTGAGATCCAACACAAAATATAAGCACCCAAACGTCCGGAGATGTGTGATATTTGGCTTTCTTTGATGCAAAATTTCAAAGGATGATGCCCAATTCAGAACCTTACTAGACCACCAGCTAATGAGAAAAGTGGCAGTGAGAACAGCCTCCCCCAAGAAAAGCTTTGGTAACTTGGCCTGAAAGAGCAATGCTCTGGCAACTTGCAAAAGAGTCCTATGCTTTCTCTCCACTAGGCCGTTTTGCTGAGGCGTATAAGGGCAGCTTCGCTGATGTATGATGCCATGAACATTAAAGAGATGCAAACATTTGGCATTCAAAAACTCTGAACCATTATCAGTTCGGATCACTTTCACAACCTTGGTGTATTGAGTTTTATTCAGCCTGATGAAGTTTTCAAGTAGGGCACAAACTTGATCTTTATAACGGAACAAATATATCCAACTGCATATGCTACAATCATCCACAAGTGTTAAAAAATACTGACAAGATCCAAGAGAAAATTGCTTATACGGACCCAGCAGCAATACCGTGAAAGGGTTTTAAGAAGTACTACGAAATGATTTCGTGTTTTCTTGTGGCTGAGCAAAATAACGAGCTACTGATAAAAAATCATCAGTCACGTCCTAGTGGTTCTGCTCCATTCCTGAAAGTGAATGCAAATACATTTAACCAAGGCCCCTATCGTGGTCGTGGAAATCGTTGAAGTCATCCTTATTTTTGCCGCAATAATCCCAATAACACAAATAACCACCAGAAGTGGGAGAAAAATGAAAATCTACAAGGTCGCAACAAAGAATTT
>JAOWBN010034026.1:0-10196 GCA_028565015.1 Pinguicula moranensis | reverse complement strand
AGGGTTAATTATGAAGTGACCAAAAGTTTTGGGGTCATTTCATAATTTTTGAAAGTTTAGGGACTATTTTGCAATTACCGAATTGCTTAGGGATTTTTCTAAAAAATCCTCAAAAAATTGCTTGATCAATGACACATGTTATACATGCATTAAGACATGTGTTGGGACACTTGTCTGCCTCCAAGCATGTAAGACATGCATAAGGACAAGTGTTATGACATTTGTCATTATTTAAAGCATGTTAGACATGCATTTTGACACTTGTGTCATTCTTAAGGCAATTTGGCTCTTCTATAAATACTCTAAGACTTCTATATGTGAGATGTGGTTGCATTTGAAGCCTTGGTCGAAATTTGAGAAATCTCCTTGTCCAAAAGTTGGAAAACCAAAAAGTTGTTTGGTAAAGGATTGAAAATTTGGAGAAATTTTTCATCTCATGTCCTAAGGTTTGAAGTATAGAGCTAACACTCCTTTATTAACATATAAAGTTATACATTTAGGTGTATAAGCCTCAAGGGAAGTGATGCTGTGGACTACTCTAGAGAGTGGACATTTGAACACCTCAAAGAAAGGAGCCTACTTGCAATGATTGGAGATTCTTCAAGAGGTATAATTTTTTTGAACTCCCTTGAATTCTAAGTTGTGTAAATTAGCAAAGATCAATGGTCAAAAGATCTCTGAAATTTTTGTTATGCATGCTAGCACACACTTATGTTTACGCTTCAGCACATATTTTGCATAATGACACGTAGTGTAGCGTTCAGAGATCTTACAGTTACCTTGATGTTTTCTGCATCAAAAAAGTGTACGACACATATTTTTTCAGGTAAAAATTAAAACTTTTAAGCTTTTTTCTTCATGTTGTGATATTTTGACTTGTTTATTTGACATGTTTGCTGGTTTTAACTCTTTTAAGAAGCAATCTAGAAGAGTCAATCCAAAAACAGAGTTGGATAAGTACTTGGAGGATGATTGCGTGGCATCCACAAATGACTTTGATATTTTGAATTGGTGGAGGGCCAATCAATCCACTTATCCAGTGCTATCACAGATGGCGAGAGATGCGTTAGCCATTTCAATTTTTGCAGTGCCATCGGAAGCTGTCTTCAGCATTAGCGTATGAGTTTTGAATGCCATTCGGAGTTCTGTGGCACCAGGCACAGCAGAGGCCCGAATTCGGAAGAAATAAATATTGTGGATGTCATAGAAAAGACACACACACTTATACTTATGAGCTGGATATAGATATATTACTTAACTATTAACTTTTTTTAATCTTTAACTTTATTTCTCGTATGTTTTAACTTTACATCAAGTTGCATCTTTGGCCTTTGCAAAGTTGAATTAGGTTCCACAGGAAATCATGTCACGATTAGTTTGATATTCATGTTGACTAGAATGGACAATGCAAAAACACTATGTTCATAATCTCATCTATGCTCTGAAGTGAATAGCATGGGTTTTCTTTCTTGTAGTAGCCTGCTTGATTTGCTTCTACAAGATCCGTTGGCAAGTTTTTTAGGAACAAGGGATGGCTCTTCATCTCCTTTATAGTTATTCTCTATGCATCATAATTGTGTTAAATGGATTTGTTGTTTACTAGTCATGGAATTGTTATATGGTATATGAGCCTCTAAAACTGTACCGGGTTGACTTGGCCACCAATATACGTGCAAGTTGATGCCCTGCACTCTTGAGATGTGTGAACATAATCTGGAATTTGGTATTGAGCAGGCGAGCAACCATTATTTTTTGCAGAGTGGATCAGTGGTTTCATTTTCATCTTCATCTTCATCTTCGAAAGGGTAAGCTCTCACTAGAATCACATATAGGGTGACTCCACATAACCAATTATCTGTCAACTCTGAAAATAGAAATAATATAAAATAAAAATACTACGTAGGGACAATAAGAAGTTAAAACAAGGTAATTTTAATTTTTTAACGATAGCGGTAGTAGCGGATTCCGCTACCACCACCGCGTCATAGCAATAGTAACGATAGCGGGATATCGATAAGCAATAGCAGTAGTGCTAGCAGATGAGGGATATCCGCTACCACTAATACCACTAGACAACCCTACTTCGAACACTTGAATATTGAACTTCTCAGCCGCAGTGACTATCTCTATTGTTTTGTGAATCAAAGTGTTGGAACTGGTCAGAACTTGCATACGTCCATATTGCATATCTGTTTGCAATACCATCTTCTCATCAATTGATATCAATGAACCCAAGCGAGCGACAATCTCCGCGAAGAAATTATCGTACCAACAATGAAGAGGAGTGCCCCGAACTTGTACCCAGGTCGGACGTGCTAATCTCCCATCGACCAGTCTCCAGGGATGAAGTGAATGAATATAGAGTCGCTCGGTTGTAGTCTAATCATTCATAAGACGTAGTTATTCCTATTATAACTTTAATTTTATTAACACCTCCCCACCTTCCAATCTCACTGTAGAGCCACCTGCGTAACCAAATTCCTTCATACCAACATTCAAGGAAAAAAAACATTCAAGGTAGCAAAATCTAAATTTGGAGATGGAAAACCAACTAGACAGTTGTGTAACCATCTCAAAGCTATGGGATTTGGCGTGAAAGAAATTGAAATCGTCTCCACCAAGGTTTTGTTCTCTGCTCCCTGTGTCAAAGTCACCGGAGTGAATGAGTTGAGGCCAATGTTAAGAATTTGAGGATCACTAACTACATTTCTTGGGGATCTGGCATCACTTACCTTCAGTAGGAATGATCCAAAGATTCCATTCAATTTATCTTTTAGTGATAGCCCGACAGAATGCTTAAAGAATTTTATGAACCCAAAGCGGTTTCCAGGAATAACTTTTTTCTTCAGCAAGTGCACACCACTCACATGGACATAAATGGAAAAAATTTATGAAATGGAAGGAGATTGATTCCGCACACAACTTTTTGATTTATGCAGGGAGGGTTTTCTTTGGTGGAATTGTAGCCTCTCCCTTGGGAGGTAGCTCCGCTGAAGTAATTGATTTTGAACGGCCCGTTACCAGGGCAGAGCCAGGAATTTGAGAGAGGGGGGCAATTTTTTTGGTTTGAATAGAGTAGGTCGGGTCAGGTCGTGTTGAATCTAGTCCAATCGGTATGCACATCCAAATATTGCGATAAAAACTGTAAGAATCAAAACAATTCGAATCAACCTATAAAAAATGTAGGATTAATATTTTAGTTTTTTTAGACAATATTTGTGATAAAAATGATATTTCAACAATATTTTTTGTTAAAATGTTGTTTTATATAATAATTAAAATGATCGTTGTTTCCAATAAATAATTAAAAAAAATATCCCTCCAACAAAATATTAAACTATTAAAAATAATTATATTAAATAACTTTAAAAACATATTAAAAAGTTGTTCAAATCAAATATGAATAAAGACTAATAAAGTTGATAAAACTCCATCTCTGTAAGTTGGTTTAGTGGTTAGTCTTTGCAGACTTTTAAGGAAGCTCAAGAGTTCGAATCAAATCCAAGTCAAATTTTTTATTTTGATATCTAAAAAAATTGAATTCTTAGGTTGGAGAATTCGAACCCTAGAAAATAAATTTGAAAATCAAGCATTCTACCCGTTGATCCAAGCGGTTTATATGTACAATGTCAATATACATACAATATTTAGGGGAACCAAAATATAAAAATAAATTTTTTTACATAATTTTTTTTTTTAAAATGTTGGGGGACCAAGGCCCCCTGGATCACCCCCTAGCTCCACCAGAGCCCGTCACCGTCTCCCATTCATTATCATCTTCCATTGAGTTCGAGGAGCTCGTTAACGTTGGAAACGAGTCCAAAGGCACGTTATTACCTTGAGTTTTGGACGGAGATGGTGATGTCGTGTCCATAGACAAAGCTGACTTTTAGAGAGGAGTTACACTTGTGTAACGGATTCTAGAGATTGAATGTTCAAAAAGGCAAACTATCAGTTATTGAAGATGAAAACCAGAACAAAGTTGAAGACCATAACAAAGCCCATCATTTATCAGCCCAACAATCTTACACAGTCCACAAAATGAAGGATCCAGAAGACTCTCCACAACTCCTGAAGACGGTGGTTGGAAGAAATCAAGTCACACAAGGAAAGCTGCTGAATACAAAAAATTTGACAAAATAAGAGTTTTCTAGATACAATGACATTGTATAAGTAAGCATTAAAATGAAAAACAAGACAAGAAAACAATTCAACGAAGAATAATGATTCATCTAGAGTTTTCTAAATTACCTACAGTCTTAACACTGGTCATTATGGTATTAGAGAAAATCCTACTCCTCCTCTCTTCCTGTCCTTAACATCACCCACCTACTCTCTTCTCTATTCTTCTTCTATCCCCATTTTTTTTCTTTTCTGAACGATATCAAACCAAAGCCAACTCTCTGTCTCAAACCTATTCTCTTCTCAAACCCCTTCCGTCCTTACTTCTTCTCTGCACAAAACACAACCCAAGAAAACTTTTTGCCACACCCAATGTCTACATCTCAAAATACACCCACCATTCCAGTAGCTCATTCACCAAACATTTCACTCACTTATACTGAATTAGCACACCTTGTCACAGTTAAACTTACTTCATCTAACTATCTATTTTGGCATAATCAAGTGAGTCGTCTTCTGCAAACTCATGGTCTTCTTGGCTACGTTGACGGCACCATCAACCAGCCCTCACCTACCGATCCTACTGATTCAACTAAAACAAATCCAGAATACCTGCAATGGGAGGCCATAGATCAATGTCTTCATTCCTTCCTCATCTCCTCTCTGACCGATGAAGCCCATACTGTAGCCACAGGCATGAAAACAGCTCAGGCTGTTTGGTACGCCCTCGAAGAAGAATTTTTCAGAGAAGGGCTATCACACAAACTTGCTCTTCGTGATCAACTGCAATAACTTCACAAAGGGGATATGACTGTTAAAGATTTTTCGCGCCAATTCCTTCTACTCACAAAACTTCTTGCAGCAATTGGAAAACATGTTTCATCACTCGACCAAAGCCACTGGTATCTTTGTGGCCTTGGCCCTGATTTTGCAGCTTTTACAGGATCACAACTGTCGCAAAATCCTCTTCTAACAGTCAAGGACATTATATCGCTCACAGAAAACTCCGAAGCCTTGTATCGAAAAACAATTCTCACACTGGCTCCAGCAATTGCGTTTGCTGCTACTACAATCCAGCCGACAGCACAACAATCTTCTACAACTCCACAAGGTCCAAATTCCTCCAATTCTATTCTTGGACCGCCTCCCAAATATACGGATCCATCAGCAATCCATTCAGGCTCTCCCCAACAACGTTGCGGACTGTATCTCTTGCATTCTTCACCGGAGCAGCAACTACCTAACAAATTCAGAGGACGTGGCCGTGGAAGAAGTAATCGTGACCCAAAATGTCAGATTTGCGGTAGTATCGGCCACTATGTTGATGCTTGTCATGCCAGATATTCTTCATTGATGTTCTCCAACCGCGTTTCTCCGGCGAATCTGGCAAACATGGTGGATGTTGCTGATGGACGGCCACTAGGTCATGGCAGAGGAAATTTGAGTTTTTCGTCTGCTTCACTTGCGGTTCTTCATTCTGGACACACTGGAAATCAATGGGATGGGCTGCACAATTATTTTGGTTCGCCACTTCCAGCCCAAGGATGCAATTTTTGGACATCTCCTCACCAACTAAATATGGCCCATCATTCTTCATTTGGGCCTGTTGCATCTCCTCCAGTCCATGCAAGTTTTAATACCATTTTAAGGCCTTGTCAGATACTTCACGGCCCCATAGTTCAGCCCTTTTCTAAGGGCCCAACAACTCACGGTTAATCATTGGGCCAGTCGCCTCCTTGGTTTGTCAGGACTTCCGGGCATCCTCCTATTGGCAGTTTTCCCGGACCACCCTCCACCACACCCACTATTTCTTCTTACAGTTCAACATTTTCTAATTGGTACATGGTCTCCGGTGCCTCTGCTCATATGACTCCTTCATTAACCAATCTAGATACAACAGCTCCCTACATAGGTACATCTTGCGTTCTTGTAGGAAATGGAACTCTTTTATCTATTACTCATACGGCTACTCGTTATATTACTCCAATATTACCTTTATTAGATATTCTAGTTGTTCCCCAACTTACAAAAAATTTACTATCCATAAGCAAATTGACCATTGATCTTTATCTAGCAATTACCTTCATTGATAATTGTTTTATTATTCAGAGCCATCACACAGGACATGTGATGGCAACCGGATGACGTGATGGTGGTTTGTATGTACTGGATAGCATCATTCCAGCTTTTGTTGTCACTTACAAAAACGCTCCCTGCATGGTACTTTTGACAGTTGGCATGCTAGACTAGGCCATGCATCTTCTTATGTTATTTTGTTATTAGGCAATCAAAAACATATTTTGCTCACATCAAAACCTTCCCCTCATCTATGCATCTCGTGTCAAAAGGCTAAAAGTCATCGTTTACCATTTTCACCAAATGAAAAACGTGCCTCTATGCCTTTAGTCTTAATTCATTGTGACTTATGGGGACCATCTCCTGTGGTATCTATGCATGGTTACCGGTACTATGTTATTTTCATTGATGATTATTCTATATTCAACTGATTTTATCCAATAAAATATAAATCCGATTTTTTTGACATCTTTCTTCATTTTCACAAATTTGTCAAAAAATAATTTCACACCTCCATTCGCAATTTCCAAAGTGATGGAAGCTCTGAATTTACAAATAACCGTTTCAACACTATCTTCAACAGCATGGAATACATCATCAAATGTCATGTCCATATACTCCGGCTCATAATGGTCGGGTAGAACGAAAACATCGCCATATTATTGAAATGGGTCTCACACTTCTCTTTCACTCTAATGTCCATCTCCCTTACTGGGTTGATGCTTTCAATACAACAACTTACATGATCAATCGTCTACCATCACCTCTATTACAAGGTATCTCCCCTTTTCAACTCTTGTATCAGTCCTCACCCTCCTATGATCATTTTCATCATTTTGGTTGTAGGGTTTTTCCTTGTCTACGAGATTATGCTCCTATTAAATTTTCTCTTTGTAGTACTCCATGTCTCTTTCTTGGGTATAGTGTCTCTCACAAAGGGTTTTATTGTCTCGATCTCACCACCTCTCATCTCTACATATCTCGACATGCTAAGTTTGATGACATGAATTTTCCTTTTGCCAACCCATCATCCTCTCCTACCCCTATCGATAACTTAGATATATCCCACTTTTCTTGATCCCCTCAGATACTTCCATTATATCCCCTCTCACCCCTTCCCCTTCTCTTTCAACTATAAATTCTCCATCCTTCACTCCATGTTCCATTTGTTTGTCTGAACCCGCCCATGATCCACTTCCATCCGCTTCATCTCCAGTTCCACCTGTTACCACAGATGATACCCCTATAACCACATCTATCAACTCTCACTCTCATCCCATGATCACCCGTGCTAAGGCTGGCATATTTCGTCCACGAATCATTGCTGACTACTGCAATCTAGTTCCTTCACCCTTTCTTACTGCACTATTGGCTCACTCTGAGCCTCAAAGTTTTAAAACAACAACCAAGAATCCTGTTTGGGTCTCAGCTAGGGATGAAGAAATGCATGCTCTTTATCAGAATAAGACTTGGGATATTGTCCCTCTTCCTCCTCATACCAATATTGTAGGATTTAAATGGGTCTTTCGAACAAAACATCTTCCTGATGGTTCAATAGAACGCTTCAAAGCATGCCTTGTTGCACGTGGATTCACACAATTACCGGGATTAGATTATTTTGATACATTTAGTCCAATTGTCAAAGCTACCACGGTTCGGACTGTTCTTGCTCTCGCCATTTCTCGTAAGTGGCCCCTCAGATAACTTGATGTCAAAATGCATTTCTTAATGGTCACCTCACTGAAGATGTCTACATTGAACAACCACGAGGCTATGTCAATCCATTGCATCCTGATTATGTTTGCCACCTCAAAAAGGCATTATATGGTCTCAAGCAAGCTCTGCGTGCCTAGTTTGAACGTTTTAGCACATTCCTCAGTTCACTGGGTTTCATTTGCAGTCTTGCTGACACATCCTTGTTCATTTTTCGGCAACAGTCAGAAATCCTCTATCTCCTACTTTATGTCGATGACATACTCATTGGAAGTAACATCACTCTTCTTGATCGTATTATTCAGTAATTACGCATGGAAATTGCACTTACGAATCTTGGACCTCCTTCTTACTTTCTCGGCCTTGAGGCAACCTTTGTCAATGATGACTTCTTTCTCAGTCAACTGAAATATGCTCGAGATATTCTTACACGAGAGCAGCTTCTGGAAAGTCAACCCGTCAGTACACCCATGGTAGTATCAAAGTATCTCAATTCTAATGGCTCCCTCCTTGCTGATCCAACTCTGTATCGCTCATTAGTTGGAGCTCTTCAGTATCTCACCATCACACACCCGGATTTAACATATGCAATCAATTCTGTCAGTCAATATATGCATGCACCTACGGACTTACACTTTCATGCTGTCAAACGCATCCTCCGCTACGTCAAAGGCACACTTTCAATGGGACTCCGTTTCGCTCACACATCAGATACCGACACTATTACAACATATTCAGATGCAGACTGGGCAGGATGTCCTGATACCCATCGCTCCACTTCTTAATATGCTATATTTCTCGTTCACAATCTCATCTCCTGGAGTTCTAAGAAGCAACCTACTGTTTCTCGATCCAGCTGTGAGTCCGAATATCGTGCACTTGCCGACACATCTGCTGAAGTTATTTGGCTTCAACATCTTTTTCAAGACCTTGGTGTTTCACTCGCTCATCCTCTGGTACTTCTTTGTCACAATAAAAGTGCAATGTTTCTAAGCACAAATCCGATATCTCACAAACGGGCAAAGCATGTTGAACTCGATTATCATTTTATTCGCGAAAAAGTCTTAAATGGTTCGATTCGTACGCAGTTTATTCCATCTTCACATCAAGTCGCAGATATTTTTACAAACAATCTACCATGAGAATCGTTTGCATTTTTCCGATTCAAACTTCACGTCGCACACAATCCCACGCTCAGCTTGCGGGGTGTGTGAAGATGAAGACCAGAACAAAGTTGAAGACCAGAACAAAGCCCATCATTTATCAGCCCAACAATCTTACACAGTCCACAAAATGAAGGATCCAGAAGACTCTCAACAACTCCTGAAGACGGTGGCCGGAAGAAATCAAGTCACACAAGGAAAGCTGCAGAATACAGAAAATCTGACAAAATAAGAGTTTTCTAGATACAATGACATTGTATAAGTGAGCATTAAAATGTAAAACAAGACAAGAAAACCATTCAACGAAGAATAGTGATTCATCCAGAGTTTTCTAAATTACCTAGAGTCTTAACACGGGTAATTAGTTATCACAGTACAAGACAAAAACATAGGAACAAATCAATGGTATCGACTGAAAAAATCTCTCAGCTTTTTATTATATCTGTTCAACTTTGATCCCAGAGCATCCTCCTTAGTCCTTAATACTAAAATGAAAAAAGAAAAGTAAAAGAAAAGAAAATTACGCAATGGCCAATGGCCATCTTAATTTGGATACTCTTTCGCAGCCTTTTTGGTATTGATAAATACTACAATGGAAAGGTTAAATCTTCCAAAATTATGGTTTTCGAATCCTATAACTTTTAGTCGAATTTACATTCTTCATTTAAAAATTGCTAAACAGAGTCTAGTGGTTATGTATTTGTATATATACATATGGGAATGGATCCCCTTACCCATTAAAATACCCATCGGAAGACATTTGATCCTAGCCACAGATTTTAGTGCAAATTTGTGGCCAGGATTTAAACAAAAAAACTAAAATAAATAAATAAATAAATCCTAAACTAAACCCAAAAATCAGAAAATCCAAAAAAACCCTAAATTAAAAACTCTAAAACCTAAAACCTAACCCTAAACCCTAATCGGGAAAACCCTAAACCTATAAACCCTAAACAAAAAAACCCTAAACCCTGATCGAAAAAACCCTAAACCCTCATTGAAAAAACCCTAAACCCTAATCGAAAAAATCCTAAAACCTAAATAAAAAAACCCTAAACCCTAATCAATTTAGGTTTATTAGGGTTTTTGGGTTTACGGTTTAGTTTTAGGGTTTTAGGATTT
>JAOWBN010034004.1:0-10197 GCA_028565015.1 Pinguicula moranensis | reverse complement strand
GGATGTGTGGTTGCACGAGACTAGATAAGATTCCCAATGGATTTTTTAGGGACACGTTGGGTATAGCACCTATTGGTACAAAGCTAAGAGAGGGAAGACTACGATGGTTTGGACACGTACGCAGAAGGCATATTGACGAATCTGTTAGGAGAGTCGAAGGAATACAGGTTGAAGGGAGGCGTGGGAGAGGGAGACCTAGGAGTATGTGGGAGGAGCAACTCTGATTGGATTTAGCGAGATTAGACCTCTCCGAGGATATGACCTCTGATAGAGCGGGTTGAAGACGTAGGATTACTGTTCGAGAGGTAGAGAGATAGGGATATGGGGGATTATACGGGGTATACTTAGCAGGTATAGGGGTAGCACGTACTTCTTTACCCATACTTATATACTTATTTACCTACTTACTTATCTGCTTATTGACCTAGCTCATTAAATGTATATTAATTCATTTCCTTGTCTATGCAGGTGGGCAGTCACCGTCTTCTCTCCTCTCCCCCTCTCTCTCGATTTTTTTTTGTGTTCAAAGAGCCGAGGGTCTCTACGGAAACAATCTCTTGATTTTTTTTAGAAGTCAGGGTACGACTGCGTACATCTTACCCTCCCCAGACCCTGCTTAAAGGCGGGATACACTGGAATGTTTGATTTGGTTTATATAGCAACTTTCCTTGGGTTTGGTCCCATAGGTAGACCAAGACAGGAAAAAATGTATCTCCCCCTCCTACAATTTAAGTATGCTGTAATTTCTTTCAGTGTGCTATTTGGTATATTGGTTCCCCATCAGATGGCTTTTTCCAAAGTTGATTTTCATCCCTAGCATCATTTCAAAATTGTGGAGAAGTGCTTTTAGGGCTTTGAAATTTTCCAAAGTAGCCTCCACAAAGAACATGGTATCATCTGTAAATTGTAGATGTGACACTTTGACCTTGTCCTTCCATATTTTCACTGTTTGTACAGTTGAAGTGATTATGCCTTCTTGATCATGGCTGATAGACCTTCTGCAACCATAAGAAATAAGAATGGGGAGAGTGGATTACCATGTCTTAATCCTCTTTGAGGGTGGAAATTCTCTGTTGGGCTGCCATTTATTAAAACTGATGTTGAGCCTGAGTGTAGGCATTCCTTCACCCACCACTTCCACAATTCTGGCAAGCCCATCTTACCTATGACATCTTCGAGATATTTCCAGTTCACCATGTCAAGTGTTTTTTCGAAATCAATCTTTAGTATCAATGCCTGTGTTCCTCTCTTCTGCAATTCATCTATTATTACATTTGCAACAAGGATTCCGTTCACTATTTGCCTCTTTCCAATGAACGCCATTTGATTTTGGGAAATGACTTCATCAAGCACCCGACTGAGTCTGATAGATAGCACTTTAGATATTATCTTGTATATACATCCAATGAGGGTAATGGGCTTGTAGTCTGAAACCTATAGGGGAACATTATTTTTCGGTATTAAATGTGGGCCACATTCACACCCCTGGGTATCTGTCAATTTCTATAGAACTCAGTCATCATATGACAAATCTCTTGTTGCATCATCGGTAGAAAATATTTAATGAAGGCAAAATTTTGTCCATCAGACCCCAGACTCTTCCTACTTCCATAGATCTGATTGCTTGTAGTATCTCGGTTTCACTGAATGGGGCTGAAATTTTTTGCTTTGATTCTTGTGATATGGTGTTCAGTTGTAGATTTCTGAGCCTCAGTCTGAATTTCTATGTCTCTGTGAATCTAGTTTCAAAATGTTACTTGGAACAATCCTTGATCTTGCCCACCTCCTCTAGCCAAACCCCCTTGTCTGATACCCCTTGGATTGTACCCCTCGCTCGGTTCCTCTTTACCCAATTGTGAAAGTAGGAGGTGTCTGCATCTCCTTGTTCTATCCAATTTATCCTCGACTTTTGGTAGCAAATGTTTTCTTGCTGGTTTGTTAGCTCATATAGTTTCTGTATCATTTTAATTGGCCGAAGTGTGCTTACCATACTGTATTCTGCAATCTCGGTGACAAGTTCCCGATTTTTCAGCTTCTCGAGTATTTCCCTCCTCTATACCTCTATATCACATGCCCCAGCTTTACTCCACTCTCTGATTTTCTCTTTCAGCACCTTGATTTTCTCTTTCAGCACCTTGATTTTCTCCTTGAGTCTTATGTTTGTACCATTTCACGTTCTTTTAACCATTTCATTATAGTCCGCAGACTTAAACCAGTACTCCCACACATTCATTGGTTTCTGCCCCCAATTTTATACTTTTATCCACAGTTTCACTGGGCAATGGTTTGAATCTTCAAGGTCTAGTCTTGTTTGGACCTAGTTTTTGTCCCTTCCAAGCCATTTGTTATTACCAAGAAACGGTTCAGCCTAGTCATTCCTGACAGAGACTTTGGGTACCATGTATATTTCCTTCTTGTCATTTTCAAGTCTTGTAAATGCATAGCCTCTACGAATTCTCTGAACATTTCTATTTCTCGGTTCTGAGTTGCGTTTTCTCTCTATTCTGTCTGAAACTGCGTTGAAATCTCCCATTATTCCCACTTATCATCTTCTGTTCCTCTTTGAAATTGCATAAGGTTGTCCCACATCTATATTTATCATGTGGGAGAGGTTAGACTCCCCTTAAGAACAACCAGTTACTCACCGTATTCCTTTTTAATCAATCATACTCTACCGTTTGAAGAGGCGTTCCAAAAACATAACCGCCCCGGTCCCCCCAAGAGGCCTTGTGAACTTTATAAGCCCATTGAAAATTGCCATCCTGCCAGATTGTTGCGCATTGTTGTTTGTTTATTGTTTACTTCTTTATTTCCTGAATGCTCAGGAAATCAATCTTATGCTTCATCACTAACTATCTAATTGTCCTCATCCTTCATTTTCCTCCCAACCCTCTTACATTATAGGTCAGTATCTGCATTTTAAAACTATTTGGATTTCCTTTTTCTTCCCTCCTTTTTTTGATGTGTCTGATTCTGTGGCATTCCTAAGGGCTCTCATCCGTTCCTCCGTGGCTTGTTTATCATCTTGTGTGTGCTGCAATACCAGGGATTTTCCAAATCCTAAAATAGATTCTACATATAATCGCAGGTTCCTTGAATTCGAAACTACAATCGCATTGTCTGTTATGGATGTGGAAGGTTTGAGGATGTCCCTCACCTCCTTGGTTATTACCTTATTTCCTTGCGTTTTGTTTTTTATTAGTGTACCCCAATCCTCGATTATTTGCTCGTTATGGCTGTGTTTTGATGTCTTTTTTCTGCCTTTGATACTCCCTGGATTTCTTTTGCTTGATTTCTTGATCTTGTCCAGATTCACCATTTTCTATTTTCTAGGTGTCTGCTTTTGCTGATTACTGCCCTCCTCCTGCTATTGTCCAGTTTTTTTTCCTGAATTGTTCTGATTTCTATGTTATCTTTCTCTATCTTTAGGCATTCAAGTAGTAAGTTCAAGAGGTCTCTTGATAGACGTTCTACGAGTTACTCATGCACTTGCTCAGTCTCCTCTACCTCTCATTCCTGCCTTTTTTCAAGGTCATTATCCCACAGGGGTGTAACTTCCTCGTACTGCTTCTTTTCTACAAGCATCATCTGTTGTGACTTTTCCTTCATTGCAACTGCTGCTATATTCTCAATGTCCATCTGTGTTTCCTGTACCACCTTTAGCCTGTCTTCCAGTGCCAACTCTCTTCCTACTACTGTGCCATCCTCTTTCCATTCTGCCCATTTCACTGGTCTCAAGGTCTTAGGCCACCACTCTAACCGTGTTGGCTGCAAAAACTTTCCCCGAGTGTTTGCCTCTTAGCTCTTTTGATCATTTGTTTTCATTTCCTTAAATGTGGCTGTGCTATCTATCAAATTTTCTGAGGTATTACTCAACTGCCCAGATTTGTCTTCATTCTGTTCAAGCCTACTTCTATTTTTACTTGCTGATTGGTGAGCAAGTTTAGAAGAATCACTTCTCTCCTTTATACTCTCATCGTCTGACCACAACCCATCAGATTCTTCAGCATCTAACTGACTTTCCTCCTCATAGGAGGTTTCATTCAGACAATTTCCGTGCCATAAATCCTCCTCAATTTTTTCGTCTCCTACCTCCACCACCCTGATCTCATGTTCTTGTTCATCTATTTCTTCCATCAGCATCTAGTTTACTGTTCTGTTCAACTCCACTTGTATCAAGATTTGTGCTTCTTCAAGATACCTTTTATTTACTGAAACATCATCCACCTTTATCAGTTTCCCTACCGTAGGACTTATAGCTTCAAAAATCTTTATTTTCCAAGCATGATAGGGTATGCCATAGACCTGATCAACATAACCTCCTTTATTGGTGTCTGGTCAGTCCATTCTTTCACGACCCACTGCTTAATCCAATCTAGGTCAATCTTCAATAGGTTTTTGAGGTCCATGTCTTCTTCCTCCCATATCAACACTTTGTCGGCTTACATTAAAATTGAGATATCCCACACGTTTCAACTCAATCTTCACATCTCTCCAGCCCTCTTTATCCTTAAGCACTGCCCCTCAACTATGCTTTAGCCAAAGAGAGTCTTCTCTGATTGTTTTGAAAGATAGGTCCACCCTTTTTTGACTCTAAGAGCATAGTTTTCGCTGTTGTAACTGTCTACTTATTTCCATGCACTACAGTCTCATGGTAAGATTAGGTTGTTCTTTTTGTATCATAAACTACAATATGTTTTGCTGGTACTGCTTTAGATTTCAGTGTAGATTCCTTCTTAACTTCACCCTTTTCAAAGCGAGCCACATTTGCCTTGATTTTAAATGTACCAATCCACATATTGTTCAACTTCAATTTCAGATTATCAACACAATCAACTTCAACTTCACGCAAACTGTAATCCATACTGGGATAATTTACGGGGGATCAGAAATTCACTGACCTTTCCTTGCACCTCAAAGAGTGCTCTCAATCTCAACTGCTTGATATTTTCGGTGAAGGAAAAATTAGTGAAGTAAAAAATGATCCTGCCCCATAACTTATCAGCACCTCCCGTACCAACCTCAATCCTTGGTCCTAGGCTACTGTGAACATTTCCTACCGATTGTCCCACTCTTGTCATCTCACTACTCCTAAGTACCTTGGCCTCAATTGCTCGTTTTTGGGTAATTTTCCTAGTTGGATATTCTAAGGCTGCTACGGCTTTCCCTGCCCTAATCTCTTGTCGGAGACGATTTGACCGTCGGGAAACAACGGTCCATTCAGTAGTCATGGTGAGTTGGTGAAAGGTTTGGGGGAATTCTGTGTTCGGATAGGATTTTTTTTACGCCGCTGGGGAAGAGCTTCCTATTGTTCTGCGAACAAGCATGTTAATAGAGAGATGAGGTGGAAGAGGGAAATTGCCACGGATGGGGATGGTGTTTTTCTCTTGGTTACTTTTTGGGTTCTGCAAACTGCAAACATTCGATAATGAAAATTTGAGAAAATGATGTGTGGAAGAGTTTCATGGGTTTTGAAGGGAGGGAAGCATTTGGAAATTCGTGCTCTCCGGGAAGAAGCTCATTTCCAATTGAAAAATCGGCTAATTGTATTTTGAATCGGTTAAAATCGGAGGTTTTACCAAAAAAGTAAAAAAAATTAATTCTACAGGTTTTGGAGGTTTCAAACGTCCCAGAACCGGCCAAAATATTTTTCTGGAAAAAAATGCTGGTTTGGCCGGTCAAACCACGTCGAAAGTTTGTCGAAAAATTAAAATAATAATATAAAAAACTAACAAAAAATTCCGGTGAAAATCCGCCAGAAATCACATTTTTTTAGGGTATGAAATAAACTTTATAAATTTAAAACTTAAAAAGTAAAAACGTATATAACTTAAACTTATAAAATTTAAAAAAGTATATAACTTATAAAACTTAAAAAATAAAAAACTTATAAAACTTAAAAACTTGTATAACTTATAAAGTTATATACTTTATAAAATTGAAATTTTTTATAAAGTTAACAAACCATTTATAACTAATTAATGCTTATCAATTTTAACTTAAATATAAAATTTATTTTAATTGTTTTTTAGGGTGTTTTGGGTTTGAAAACTTATAAAATATATAAAACTTAAAAACTTATACTTATAAAATTTAAAAACATATATAACTTATAAAACTTAATAACGTATGTAACTTATAAAACTTATAAAACTTATAAAATTTAAAAAAGTATATAACTTATTAAAATTAAAAACGTATGTAACTTATAAAACTTAAAAAATTAAAAGACTTACAAAACTTAAACTTGTATAACTTATAAATTTCTATAGTTTATAAAATTGAAAAGATTTTTAAAGTTAACAAACCCTTTATAACCTAATTAATATTTGTCAACTTTAACTTATATCATATATAAATATAAAGTTCATTTTAATTAATTATTTATTTTTTAGATTTATTTTGATTTTTAGGTTTTTTAGGGTTGAAAACTCATAAAATATATAAAACTTAAAACTTATATAACTTGTATTGTAATACTTATAAATTTAAAAACTTATATATATAAAATCTTTTAACTTATAATTATAAAAATTAAGAACTTGTATAACTTATAAAATATATAATTTATCAACCTTACAAATTTTATATAAAATTGAATAATTCATAAATTTTAACTTATATAAAAATAAAGTTTGTATAAGTTTATAGCCTATAGTATAGGTTATACAAGTTTATATAAAGTTAATAAGTTTTATAAATCACATATATAAAAGATAAGTCCGTATATCGGGGCCGTTCAGTTTACACTTCCCATTACACTTAATCCTGGCCGTCGATTTCGACGGCCAGGATGAAAAGAAAACTTAAGCGCTCCCTCCACGGAAAAAAGCCCAACAAAGGTCCAGACAACGCGCGCTCGTCTCCACTTCGGCCAAACTCTTCCCGCTTCGCTCCTCCGGTGAATCTCGCTCCTCCGGTGAAATCTCGCCGGCGACTCTTCCCTCTTCGCTCCTCCGGCCGTTCCAGCGACGCGGCGACACCCCATTCCAGCGGCGACCGAAAAGGAACAACAAAACCTAAACCCTACGCCAACCCTCCCCGGTGAAATCTCGCCGGCGACAAACCTCACGCCTCCGGCCGTCGGTATGTTGTCCAATTTGTAAGAGCATATCAGTCCTTACCATTCGTCTTGTTCGATGTAACATATGCTTTTATTTGGAATCGTTATAGTGTAGTTCACAATCTGGATTTCGAACTCTGGATTTCGATGGACAGCTAGCCTGATCCCCCCCTCTCCTTTTTACCATTGCTGAAAAGGACAATGGCTTAAGTAGGGACGCTGTCATGACTCGATGAGTAGTGTTGAGAATCTGTCTACAGATGCTCATCTGGTAATATCTGAGTACAGAGTTGTAGTCAAACATTTAGGATAATTTGCAGCATGCTGAGAAATAGACCATCTGCTGTGTGAGTTGCTTCAATCCCGAGAAAATAAGTAAGCACCCCAAGGTTTTTTAGAGCAAATTCAGCATGCATGGTATCAATAAATCTATCCAAGAGTGAGTTGCTGCTGCCTGTAATAATAATATCATCTACGTATAGAAGGAGATAAATAATATTAGTGTCACGAGTAAAGGTAAATAGAGAGGTATCAATACGGCTGCAAACAAAGACAATGGTGCCAAGAAAAGTACTGAATAGATCAAATCAGGCTCGAGGAGCTTACTTAAGTCCATAAAGACTTCTTGAGGTGGCAAACATATCCAGGATACATAGGGTTTATATAGCCTGGAGATTTCTCCATGTACACATCTTCATCCAAGTATCCATTTAGGAATGCATTTTTGATATCCAGCTGACGAAGTGGCCATCCATGAGAAACAACAATAGAGATAACAGTACGAGCGGTCGTGGCTTTAACAATTAGACTAAAAGTATCAAAGAAATCAAGACCTGGGATTTGAGTGAAACCACGAGTGACAAGACGTGCCTTGAGTCTTTTGACTGAGCCATCAGAAAGATACTTGGTTCGAAAGACTCATTTAGATCCAACAATGTTTACACCAGGTGGTCGTGGAACATCCCATGTTTGATTTTTATGTAAAGCAGTAATTTCTTCATCCATGGCTGCAATCCAAGCTATTTGATCGCGGACCAAAATCCATGGGGATCAGAAGAGGCTAGAAGAGCTGAAATAAACCCAATTGGAACCATATCTTTGAAGATTCGAGGACAGAATACACCTGCCTGGGAGCGATTAATCATGGGATGAGAAGTGGTGATATCTGATGTCGGTTGCAATGGAGGATCATTAGTGGCATTATCAAGTTCGAGAGAGGGTATAAATGTTTCTGAAGAAGTAGAGTGAGGTACATGAAAGGATTGTGAGAGAGGTGGTGAAAGGGAAGCAGGGCATATAGTACATTGAGATATAGTGGAAGTTTCTTAGTGAGGTGGCATTTGGTCTTGAGAAGAGTTATGGGTATTGAAGGGTTCAAGAAAGAACGAGATGTCAATTTTAGCAAGATCTGGAAGAGGCATGGTACTGTGGAATGGGAAGCAAGATTCATCAAAGCGTGCATGTTAAGTGATATAAGTACGTGATGTAGTGGGATCAAAATAGCGAAATCCTTTATGAGAGTTGTTGTAGCCCATGAATACACATGGGAGACTTCTGAGAGAAAACTTATTAGAAGCATAATCACGTAAGTAAGGAAAAACTCTACATCCAAAAGGATGAAAGTGGGCATAATTGGGAGAAGAACCATAGAGTAACTCAAAGGGAGATTTACCTGAGAGTAATGATGATGGCAACCGGTTGATGGTGTAGGTTGCTATACTGAACGCATCATCCCAGTAAAGGATAGGAGTATGAGAATGAAATAGAAGAGTAAGGCCCATTTCGGTAACATGACGATGCTTTCTTTCTTGTCGTCCATTTTGTGCGAGAGTATAGGGACAGGACAATCAATGATGGATGTCATGACTTGAGAGATGATTTTGAAAACGATGGTTTGTAAATTCAATGCCACTATCACTTTGAAATATTTTGATTGCTCTAGAGAATTGTTTTTCAACAAAGGCATGGCAATGAAAAAAATATCAAAGAAGTCTGATTTATGTTTGAGAGGGTAAAACCATGTAAAATGTTAATGATCATCCACAAATATTACATAATAACGATAACCATATTTAGATAAAACAGGAGATGGTCCCCAAAGATCACAGTGGATTAAATCAAGAGGCTGAGTAGCCCTATGATCATTTGCAACAAAAGGTAAATGATGGTTTTTGGCCATTTGACAAGAAGTGCAAATATGAGATGGTTTAGTAAATGAAATGGAAATATGTCCTTGATTGCTTAATAAAGATAGTACAGTAGGAGATGGATGACCGAGCCGAGCATGCCATGAATCAAAGGAGCTGTGTAGAGAGCAAGCTTTGACGGATGAAGCAAAGGCTGGGATGCTGCGCTCAAGTACATAGAGGCGTCCATCACGTCGACCGGTGGCCACCACCTGTCTTGTGTGACGATTCTGGATAATAAAACTTTTATCAATGAATGTGATAGCAACAAAAAAATCGGATGCGAGTTTGCTAATAGATAGTAAATTTTTGAACAAC
This sequence comes from Pinguicula moranensis, assembly GCA_028565015.1. Lineage (NCBI taxonomy): Eukaryota > Viridiplantae > Streptophyta > Magnoliopsida > Lamiales > Lentibulariaceae > Pinguicula > Pinguicula moranensis. Next base: position 630 of record JAOWBN010034004.1, on the reverse strand, counting down.
CAAGACATCTAATAGAGGAAGAGATAAACTAGATGAGACAGTACCAATGTGAGTGATTGGTAAGGAAGCCCCATTTCCAACAATAACACAATCCTTACCAGTATAAGGGTTGACTTGATCAATAGTAGTCACAGAAGAGGTCATGTGCTCAGAGGCCCCATAATCCATGTACCAATCGAATGATGGAGTGGACATATCAGATTTGGATGGACCAATAGGAAGTTGTGGTAGACTAGTGACTGTGCCGACTTGTGGAGGTCAAGCAATCGATGATCCTGTAAACCACATAGAGAAAGCCGGAGTATGAGACATGACTGCAGCATGAGCGAAAGGGGAATATGCATGTCCACCCGGTTCAAAAATTGGGCCACCATAATTATTTGGGCTGGAATTAATCTGTGAAGGTCCAAAAATTGGTCCACCATAATTGTTTGGGCTGGAATTAATCTGTGAACCTCCTGCATATTGATTTGGGCCGGAATAAGACTACAGCCCATTGAGAAATTGTTGTTGTCCGCCAACTGGGCCGAGATTTGTAGGTGGGCCAGGAAAATTGTTAGTGTTATGTCCTAAGGCCAATCACCTTAGGCCTATGTATTAATACTTTAATGTTGTATATATGATTGTAGC